>JALKBU010000475.1:0-37849 GCA_023091735.1 Trichomonas tenax
AGTTTATGGATTCCATAGACAAGCAAATTGTTAAGTCAAGTCTCCAATTTAACTCAAAAGTTATTAAATCATCAATTGATCTGACAAAAATTCATAATGCTATTAATTCAATGAAGAACAATGGTTTGGAACTGTTCAATGCCATCAAAGACCAAACTAAAAACTGTTCAAACGTATTAAGTGAAACAATCAGCATCTTAAAGAAGAAGCAAGAACAAGCTCTCGAAAACGACACTAAAACATCTCTCATGCTAGCAAACAACATCACAGCATCAGCAAACAACGTTCTATGCGCAGCACAAATATACAATCAACGCACAGCTCACATGAAAACACTAGCATCATTCTTAAACACATTAATGAAGAGAATCAAAGAGCTCGCAAATATTGAAGTTAAAGGATCAGATTTCACTAATGTCTACAAGTCACTCAACGACATCCGAAGCTTAGAGATTGACATTATGAAGCTGAACACCGATAATGAGTGCATGAATAGTGAATGTATCGAAGAAATCAGGAAGATGGTTTCCTCGTTAACACAAGGTTTGCAAACAGTCAAGAACATCAACACGAAGCAGAGCATTGACTTCTCGCCACTCCTAGGTGGCATCAACGAAACAATCGAGCGCTTCGAAAGAGAAAGACAAGAAATTGCAGCAATTCCACCACCACCTCCGTTGCCAAACTTTGCACCTCTAAGCATCCCACAGCAGCAATCACAACATCATCAGAATCAAACTCTCTGTTTGTTCATTTTAGTCCAGATATCTAAAGATTAATGATATCTTCAGATATCCAGTCGAACAAGTATGCTTTCATCATGATGCTTCCAATAGCTTGCCAGGCCAAAGAAAGAAACCATGGGATGTGATCGTTTTGTGTTTGGAATAATTAATTATAAATGGTTATTAGTGGTCTTGACCTCTCAAAGCATGGCAACTTGTCAGCACAAGTATTGCCATGCTATGAGAGGAAGCAAAGCTTGGAAATCATTAATAATAATGGCAAAACCACTCCTTTAATGTTTTTAAATTTTTGAAACAAAAAAAAAGATAATTTATATGCAGAATGCAATAGTAATTGTAATGAAGATAAGAAGTGAGGTCAATTCATTGTGACTATCAGAAAAATGACAAACCAAAAATCAGAGTAAAATTATGCAAATATGATATATTTATAGAATATGATAACAATTCAAGCAGAATTAGTGATATCAGAGAAGATTTAACAAAACATTATAATTTCGCCAAAGACTGGGACGACATGGTGGAAGCATAGCCTTGGCTCATGGTCCCGTCAATGATGTTCTTGTTTCCATGGCTAATTCGACTCTGGACTACAGAATCTGTACCATCTAAAATATAAAGTGTCAGATGCTCCCCCTAAATTACATTTTTGGTGGCAGCCCCTTTTAAATATTGGTATCGTCCACCAGATGTATCAGGAGTGATTTTCGAGGATTTTCTGCCATATTTCTTGAATGGATTCTAATGACAAATATAACAGTCTTAGACTGATTGCTGCTTTCCAAAAACGCACGAAAGGCGATGCACTGCCAAATACCCCTATCAACGACTCTCTTGTTGAGCCTTCTTCCTTCGATATTCAACCAAATTTAATTAAACGAATTTATTTCAATGGCGTTTGCCCATGGGAAAGCACAACAAATGCGTATCTGTTTTACACTATTCCATTCGATAAGTCACTTGCCGATCCAATCTCGAGATTTTTATTCCCACATGGATGTAGACACGGAAAATTACAATTTAGATCACCGAGTGAGTTTATAAACTCTGTAATGGATATACCACTCGAAAAAGATTTCGAATTTATGACATTATATTTTCCCACAATCGAAGATGCGCCATTTTTCCACTGCTGCAAGTTTGTTGGAACACCATTCAGTATTCCGACTATCTCTCATGAATTGAACATCGAAGATATTTTTTCATTAGTTCAACATAACGCGATGCCGATTTGCGAGATGGCAATTTGTGTACAGAGTATGTACAAAGACGCCACTGTCTTCTACGATTTCATAAAATGGTTCATTCAATGTGAAAGAATCGGAAAGATGGCAATTACTCCATTTTTGGAACTGTTTATGCAGGAAAAAGCATTGACAGCCAAATCAGTCAATCACATTTTCGGTCCTGACGCTGATAAAGTATGGCCTAACATTCACAGAACAAAAATATTACAATTCTTGCCATGCATCAGTTATACCATTCTTCCAAACATCAATGAACAATTCATTATCGATTGCGAGCCATTCCCTCAGTTCAAGTGGATAAGAAAGGCTGGAATCGAAGGTGATGAAAAGTTTATCACAAGTTGCATTCGTTTTCTCATGACTGTTTATAAGCCAGCTGTATATGTTGACATACTGTCTGCTTTACTCACTGAGAATAATTTCGTTGTATTCAGTGAAAATCAGAGAGTTACATGCATGATTATCATCGCTTTGCACGCAATGCTTCTTCCTCTTAATTGGGTATCTGCATCGATCTCGCTGCTTCCTGATGGACTTGAGGATCTCTTGGAGTCACCTGCTCCATTCATATGCGGAGAAGACAAGAAGCCAGTTAGAGCACCGCCGAACTGCGTTGTTTTGAGTATCGACAAGAAGACTGCTGATTTTCCACCAACAATTGTCAAGATTCCTAATCACAAGGACCTTGTAGAAAGACTGAAGCCATTATTTAAAGCCGAAAAGGTTGAGGAAGTTATTGGAATCACTTCTCAAGCCATCAAAGAAGTCATTGGACCAATCAGAGCTTCAATCATGACAGATATTAGCGATAAAGATCATCCAGGCTCTCATTTCGTTAAGGAACTCTACTTAAAGAATTTCCCTTCAACATCAAGGAAGTTCATTGATACAATGACAAATACGCAGATGATTCAGTTCTATATCGAAGTTGAATGCCGAAATAAATCCGCGGGTTTCCTTTCGGAAATTCGCAACGGCAATAAGAACAAGAATAAAAAGTTGTAAATATTCTTTCTGTTTGAATTAACACATGAAACTATTTTCCAAGCACTTTTTACAACGTTTTTTCTTTCTAAATTTTGATTCTGAATCAACATTTGATCATTAGCAAACATAAAATTACCAAAAGCAAGTTTTCGTCAATATCATCTTTATGTGAATGAAATAGAACCACAAAAAATGTTTAGAAGAGTATTACACACGCATTAAGGTATGATATTCATTAATATATATAATACAATAGGTAAACATATTTGATTGGTTTTAATTTCATTTGGGATAAATTGATGTTAACAAAAAATAAGAATATCTAAAAAATTCTCAGATGTAGAATTCATTTCAGTAATTTAAATCTAAATATAGAGATTCATAATTATCTTGTTTTGCTTGTCAAAGAGCCAAAGTGTAAAGTGTTAGGTTGTCATATTTTAAGAAAATGTGACATTTCATGTAAAATGAAAATTGTCAAAAAAATTTGAAAAGGGAAATATCATATTGAAATTTATGTCTAAAATATATGAATAAATATGATAATTTAAACATTTTTATGATGGGTGACAACTATTATAAAGCATATATTTGATAAATTCGAGATAGGTGGCATATATTATAAAGCACAAATTTAATGAATTTCGAGATGGGTGGTACTTGAAATTCCACCCCCTCTAATTTCATATCTGACATTTATGGTTTTATTCGGCAAATATTTATTTACGTAACAAAATTAAATTTTTGCTTATCGTTTTTTGACAATTTTTCAAAATAATAAATATGACAATCTGACACTTTACACTTTGGCTCGTTGACACACAAAACAATCCGATTGATTTCGATGAATAAAATTGAAGCAGAGCGTTTTCATGTCAAAATTTTGATTTACATGTCATAAATTTTATCATCGAAATAAGTGTCAAAAAATGGTGTAAAATAAGGAAGATAAACCAAACAACAACATTTATAGAGACACATACATACAGGTATGAACGAAATAATAAGTAGTTACTTCTTCATACAGAAAATGACAATACAAAATATCTCTATTGTTACTCCCAATCCTAGAAACATTATTGTGAGATATTTGGCTGCTTGTTCATCTAAGCCTTGAGATGTAATGACTAACGACTTCTTTCCGTTGAATACTGAAGCATCATAATTGTTTGTGATAGATATTGTCACATTCGGACCATCTAAATAGCCTTCTCCTCTGATAACACCGTATATTTTGCGGAAATTCGGGAATGCTGCCGTATCCATCCAAATTGAAAATCTGTGAGAAACGTATTCTGTTGGGAAAACGATATGATCTTCGAGCCACCTGTGGCCATCATATTTGCTATTCAACGCTCTGACTATAATTCCCGATTTTTCGCAGCCCGTCGGATCGATGTTTTGGTATGGGACAAAATTAAAGGTATCATTGAAATAAGAGATCGCTTGAACACCACATGGAAGAATCCATTCCGATGGCGAAAGACTATCATTGTGCGATCGATATGGGGCACACATTTTCATTCCATCGAAATCAACGTACTTGCCTAATAACTGTGCATCTGATCGTGAGCTGACAGATTGCCAATGATTTTGGTAAAAATTATCAAGCTGGTATAGAATTGCAATCGGATATTTGATGGGTTTTGGTATATTGATTATGAAATCACATGTTTCACCAAGAGGACAGTAGTCACTGTACTCCTGTATCACTTCTGTAGAAACATTGATCTCGTAGATGAAGAAAATTCCAATTGCAATACACAGCAATCCAATCGGGACGAAGATTTTACAGTAGAGACCCCGTGTCAACACAAGACGCCTTCCACTATAATTCTTGTCGAGAAGATTTTCTTGGTTCTCAGCAAGTTGTAATAAAGGGTCGTCCATAGAAAAATGAATGTAAACTTGTCAATATTTTGCGTTACGTTGTAATTTTTGATTAATAATATTTTGTGTTTTAAGCATATTCCCAAATAATTGGAAAAATTTTGCTAAAATTTATAAGGATTCTTCATCTATATGTTATAAAATGAATATATTTAAGAGAAAAATATATTTTTACCGAAGCTTAGAAACGTCTATAGATTGAAACGTTTATAGATTGAAATTTATATTAAAATTACTGACTTTGTCTATTCTCAAATTTGAGTAATCTCATTGAATGTACTCAACGGTTTCAGGGGACTCATTGAAACAATTCAAATATTTGTATGAACTCAGTGAAATATGGCAAAATTCGAAACATTGGTTTATCACTGCTTATGTATATTTGACATTTTTGTTTTTTTGAAGAAAAATTCAACAGTTAAAATGGTTGATGTGCTTCGTTTCTTTAACATATGAAGAGTATGACAGTGGTTTTCCGGTAAATAATTCGTATCCACGTCTTTAAATATGATTTGATTTCTCAATTTTTAAACAATTGTTTTCAAGTGATGGGAGTATATCGATCATAATATCTCTACCATAAATAGTAGAACAATGCAATGCGGAATATAAATTTGCTACACTATATATTTTGGGAATATCATTTTCCTAAAATCATATTATGAACGTATAATTATACTGTGAACAACGAGATTTTAATTGTGAGGATTGACTCTCCAGTGCTCAATCACAGAATATTTTTTTCGAAAATATCTTTTGAACTCAGTTCTAACAAGTGTGCATGCAAACATACATAAATTTTCAATTCAAATCATGTGGCAAAACTATGGCCCACAAATCAATATATTTATCATCAATGAATTTTTAAAATTGATATATCATGTGATTTTTATTAATATATTATTTGCAACATTACCCTTTCCAATTGTCATATGTAAATGGTTCTTGAAATGGATCACAAAGAACAAAATGTTGAATTTAAAGTTATAATTTTATAATCTGACTTTCTGACATGTCAAAATTCCTCGGACATGATTTTGTTCAAATATAGAATCATATAGTGATAAAATGATACTAAAATCTGATAGATATATGTAGATATTGATATATAAAATGAAACATTGTTTTGAAATGAAATGGAAGAGTTCTGATTTAAATATTTAGAAGCGAATTTTGTAAAATATGATTTTTGACAAATAAAGTGAAGATTTCATGTCACATGTCAGATGTCATCACCTCTTCTTGAGATCTCTGCTGCGATCCAATTAGATCGCGTAGACTTGCTCAAGAAGCATGTTCCATCACAGGAATTCCCATTCGATATCAAACTGTTTCCTGCTGATACCACAACACCGCCTGCTTTGAAGGAAAATCCTTCTTTACTGTCTTACTCCGTTTTCTATGCATCACAGCAAGTGTTTGACTACTTGATTGAAAACGGAGCTTCAGTTAATGTTAAAGACGACAGAGGAAGAATTCCGATTCATTTCGCTTTTAATAAGTTCAAGAAAGAAATAATATCCGTTCTTATTGATCATGGATGCGACATAAATAAGCAAGACTTGGATGGAAGGACATTGCTCCACTCTTTGGTCTTGGAAGGAAAAGATGAGGCCGTTGCCCAATTTTTAGCTTTCGACTCTGTCAAGCTTTTGTCAGACCATACAGGAATTACACCATTTCATATCGCAATTAAAGGAAAATCAGTCAATATCGTTATGATGTTATTAGAAAAATTCAGTAGAAATCTCATTGAAATGAAATTCCCAGGTGACTTGGATATACTGCAGTTTATGCTTAAGACAAAATCGTTTGCATCATTCCAATACATTTTTTCGATGTTATATCCGGGAGAAAATCCATTATTTTACGCTGCAACACACGGAAGTATCGAATTACTTGCATTCTTCATTAATCCAATGGAGATTAATCTCAAGAATCACCAAGGAAAAAGTTTAGTCAAGATTTCCATGGAGAATGGGAATTTAGACTTTGCTATCTATCTCCTTGGCATTGGTGCTGAGTGTGATTTCTCAGATGTTGCTTTTCTAGCATCCAGAGTTCCATTACGGAGAATTATGTTCCTTAAAAACAAATACGATTGGACAAAAGCATTCGAAGGCCGTGAATCATTCGGTATGTTTGCATTACGTAAGCCGTTTAATCCTGCATTATTTAAATTTGCAGTTAAATGCGGAATTAATCCCGATGAAAAAGACGCAGCCACAGGAATTTCACCACTGTACAAGATAATTCAGGACAATAACACTGTTGCGCTCCGTATTTTGCTTGAAAATGGTTTCCCACCACTATACGAAGGAAAACAGCCTCTTATTTCTCTTTTCGCTCGTGCAAAGAATCCATCGATGCTTATGACTCTTTTGTCCAATGGCGTCTCTCAGAATGATACTGTTGGTGATAAAACACCACTTATGAGCGCTGCTGGATCAAGGGATTCAGCTTTGCAGACATACGAGCAAAATGAAGAAATCACTTTCAGAGATCTCGTTTATTTATTCGATGTTCCAACATTCGAGCGTAACTTTGGTGCTGCTCTTGTGTTATACACACAGAAGCCTGAAATCACACCAAAGCATGTCCTTCAAGCTGCATCAACATGGGATCTTCCAGCTCTTTTCTTCTATCTCATCTGCAGTAAGTTTGGTCCTGGCCAAGTCAGCGAAGTCCACGTTAAGAGCCCAGTCAAGAATCAACTCTGCTATCAGATGATTGAGTTCCTTTTAACAGATGATTCACCGAAAACACAGTCACAGAAATTCAACAGCTTGACATTTGGAAACACGGGATTGCTTCATATTGCTGCTAAATATGCTTCCAAAGAGATCTTCGAGAGACTCGTTAAGAAAGGCTTTGATATTGATGCAGAAGATTCACAAGGTTTCAGACCACTTGATTACGCTCTTGAAAGCTGCAGATTCGATAATGTTTCTGTTTTAGTCCGTGCTTGTGTCTGCTGCACTCCTCAATCGCCAGAGTGTCCAACAATCTTGCACACACTTGCTGGTAACAAACGCATGAAGTTCTTCCTCGAGAACGCAACTGATGATGATAGAAATTATGTCATGCAGTTTATCGAATATGCATTGAGTGAAGGCCAATCATTAACCGAAGTTGACTTCAACGGCTTAACGCCAATTCTCATTGCTGCTTTGGATGGAAATCTCACTCTTTGTGAGATATTCATGAGACTTGGTGCTGGCAACGATTTCGTTGACAACGATCTATCTTATTTGCATATTTTGTTATCATCATATCAGAAATCAATGGAAGATCCATTTGCAACACAGATGTTCTTGTTCAGATTCACGACAACAGAACCACGTCTTCCTGTTAAGAGAATTTGTACAGTTGCAACAGAAGTCTTCAATCAAGCTCCGAAATACTCTTCTCATGATGGAGATACGATTTTGCACATTTGCACAAAGATGAATCTCCCAGTTCTCGTTGAATTAATTCTCAAGAAAGGAGAAACATTGGCGAAGAAGGATGAAAAGAACAATAATGGCGATTCAGCTTTACACATCGCTGCTCGTCTCGGCAATATGCAGCTCGCTCAGGTTCTCGTTGATAATGGCTGCGAAGTCAATATAATGAACAACATGCAACAGACACCATTGATGGTCGCATTGAGCTCTCCAAATCCAATGTGCGCCATGTATCTTATTTCTGTTGGTGCTGCTTATAATGTTTATGATATCAACCTTCGCACACCACTTCATCTTGCATGCATGAACGGACACTTCTTTGTTGCCCTCGCTTTACTTAATGAAGCACAGTCATTACCAATTAACTTCGCTGATATTTACGGAAGAACACCAATTTACTATGCAGCGAAGACATCACAGGCTGCTTTCTTGATGAGATTATTCGCTGCTAAAGCCAACTTGTTCATTACAGATTACAAAGGAAGAACTCCATTACACGCAGCCTGCAAGGCCGGAAATATCGAGAACGTTCAATATTTGATCGACTCTCTTCCGCCAAACTTCTCTGATGATGACAGAAACGCTCCAATTCACTTGGCAGCAATGAACAATCATCCACAAGTTCTTCAATTATTCGCCAAGAAAGAAGGCTCTTGGAACTTAAGAAACGCTCGTGGTGATACACCGTTGCATGTTGCTGTTCGCAGAGATAATGTAAGCTGCGTTCAAGTACTTCTTGCACTTGGTGCAAACATGTGCATCAGAAACTTCGATGGTGAAACACCACTTGTTCTCGCAGCTGCTCTCGGAAAGCATCAGTGCCTTAACTTCTTCTTATCACAGCAAATCGTAAACTTGATGCCAGAAGATGGCTTCTTGTCATTGAGACACTCACTTCTTGGTGGCGATTTCGAGTATTCTGGCGAATTGTTGAAGAGTGGAATTTCAGTCCAAGCGCCATTCTGGGGCCGCTCATTGTTAACAATGGCTGTCGTCAAGAATCGTTTGGACATTGTTAAATTCCTCTGTGCACATAAAGTCATGGGACCACTTGATACAATGGATCTCACACCATTCGCTTATGCTTTCACTTTCGATTATCGTGAAATCCTCGATGAAATGCTGAAGCAGTATCCAGGCAAGCGCCAGAGCGATATTCTTGATATGTTCGCCCCAGACATGACGAAGCATCGTGATATTGCAAGACATTCATCACCGCAGGAACAAGCGAGCATCAAGGCAGAAATCCTTGGAGCTTGGAAGACAAAGATCCCACAAGATTTGAGAGATAAGGGACAGTCGATGCCACAGATTATGGTCAACGCTATCAAGAGGAATGACTTAGATACAATGAAAAGATTATTAGGAGACTACGCCATGAATCCAAACACAACATATGAAGGACAGACACTTTTGTCATATGCTGTCGCTGAGTCAACACCAGAAATGGCCTCAATGCTCATTTTTGCAGGCGCAGATCCAAATCGCCGCAACAAGAGCGATAACAGCTATCCATTGTTATATGTTTTCAAAAACAACAAGCAGTTATTCTTGCGTCTTTTGCTCGATAACGGCGCAAGACTTGATTTACTCGATAATGATGAGAAGACATTATTGCATCTTGCTGCTGAAGAGAGCCTTAATCACTTCGCTAATAGCATCATCGAGAAGGGTGCAAATGTTAACGCACTTGACAAAGATGGAAGAACACCATTGCACATCGCTGTCGAGAAAGGAAAGGCACAGTTCATCGAACTCCTTATCCAAGCAGGTGCGAGAAAAGACATGAAGGATAACGAAGGCAGGTCACCGGCTGAAATAGCATTGCAGCAGAAGGACTCTGTCATATTGTCTGTACTTAACGAGAGTCAATAAAGTGTTATAATTATATTTGTTATTTTCAAGTGCACATTTATTAATGATAAAAGTGACACAAACAAAAATTAATCAAACATCAACTTCAGAGTTTTCGGAAGAGACACCAAACGACGTTCCTTTGATACCACTGGAGCCCAACATGCAGGTTCAAAGCTCCAGTTCTGATACTGTCGATATGGCCCCGATTTCGTACAGAATTCACAGCGGAAGACCGGATGGGAATGCGTTGAATAGCTCGAGAGAGGCCAAAACTGCAGATCCTATAGTCAAGAAGAGCCACTGCTGCTTATTAATATAATCAAAAATTCTTTTATTGCGCTTCATCTAATACACACATCAGAAACATTATACACTACAAAATTTAAAACGAGCCTGACTTAGATTAATTCTATTAATGTTGAATTTATACAATTCAAAATATATTCATTTTTATCTTGCACAATAATGCTTATACTTTTAATTTATTTATATTTGCATAAGTATCCTCATATAGTTGTATTAATTTACTTACATGGATATATTTATCTTAATATTTTCTTCATAAACATGTTCTATCATTTTATTTATTAGCACATTTATATAAAAATGGCTTTGCTTACTCATAAGCTTAATAAACACACTTCTTGATGATTTGTAATTCAAAAACAAATACCCTACTTTTCCTACATCTGGACTAAAAAAATAGGTAAATTTTAGAATCTATACAATATAACTATAGTGGAAGACTTTATTTTGTGGGTATCGATAGATAACGACCATAAGAAACATTAGCATGAATATGAGGTGAATTTGAAGTGTTGAATGAAATTGATGAGAATATTAAAATTTGAAATATAGTCCAGGGTTGGGGGTGGAATCTACAGTATGATGTTAGTATGTTTGAAATGGTAGAAAGCTTATATCAATTGTATTGAAATAAATTGAATCTGAATCAAGATCCTTATGATGTGTTTAGATATATTAATTAAACGATATGATTGTATTGTGCAATGATAATATATAGGGAATATGTGCAGACTAATAAAAAAGCATATATGAAGAGTTTTGAAACGTATTATTGTGTAATTTACATATGATGGTGTGAACATTCTTATACAGAAGTTGCAAATGAGTATTTCATATATTTCATAAAAGTATAATGAAATTTAATTTTGAAGTGATACAAAATATTAAAACAAATTAGTCTAAATAAGCGCAATCGTTATAGGTGGCTTCATATATAATGAACACGAAAATGATATAGATATATATGAAATAAAATGAAAATGAAAAAAATAAAATCAGCATTCTATGAGCGTTTTGTTATGAATATATATTGGCATGGTTTTTAGTATAGTGTGGAATAGATATTATAATATAATTTCATGAAAATGTAGTTCTGCCATGTAAAATTGATTTGTTATGTATATTCGGGAATTTGATATGTAAATATGACTGACATGTAAACTTGGTTTTGACGTGTAAGCCACATCTGACACGTCAAATTAAGAACCTAACAACAATTTGGAATTTGATGATATAAAAATAATCGGACGAATGCATAGTTAACATAAATATGTATTTCATTTCAAAAAAATCAAAGGATAAGTTTTTTGTTTTTCTTTTATCTTTTGATTTCGAATTTGATAATGTAATAATATTTGTATTTAAAAACCAATATCTTTAACAATTGATCTGTTTCTTGTCCATTTGTTCCAACGTAGACGTATGCTTGGTGAGATGGAGAATAAACATGTCAATTAGAAAAATGCATTGTCGTTTAAAAACTGAAAATTTGATTGAAAATATGTTGTTGTGAGTAATATTAAGATTAAATTGCATAGAAGTATCTATTTATTAATTATTGTGTTTGGCGCCAAAATTAGGCGGTTTTGACAGAAAGAATTGAAGTCATGTCCCTGCCTCGTCCCGCTCCCTCTCCCCCTCTTGGCCATTGATGAAGGCACCCCTACCACATCCCCTAGCGCGCGTCCCATTCCCCACTCTCCCAGGGCTGCCTTCGTCAATGTAAGCATGCGTCAGTTTGTTCTCCGTTTTGTCATGTAGAGTGATAAAAAGGTCGCTCTACGTTTTTGCCGACAATGTAAAGTGTCTACATGACAAATCCCTATTTGCTCAGTTGCAGCCACTCTCTTGCAAAGTCTCAATTTCGAGCAAATCAACTGCACCCAGCCATTGCTACAAGATCATGCTAACTAGGCGCTCCAGCCATTGGAGAAAGCCCCGAATTTGATCAAATCTGCAATTACTAGCCACTACGAATTTCGAGCCACTCAGCAATAGCAATATACTGCTGTAGCTCCAAAGCGCGCTACATGGCAGCAACTGCCACGAATCCACGAATTTCGAGATTTACAAGTAGCAGCCTGTTACAAACGCTCCAAATTTACTTGTCAGTGGCCACACATTAAGAAAGTACAGTAGTTCCACCTACTGATTAAATGTTAATTTTTATTTATGTAATTCCTATTTTAAACAGATATAAATAATAGCCTATATACATAGATTTTGTCTATAGGCTACATAATCTATGTATAAGCTTAATATTATTAGAAAACTACGAAATTCATTAGAAACAATTATTTGGGGTTAGGTTGCACCCCCTACGATTCATTTGTGTGATGAAAAGAGACCTTATTATATGACAATGATGTGTGATAACGAAGTTACATCAATCACATGGATGCCTCAGTATTGCTGCATTACCCATTCATTAAATTTCAAGAAATATCCAATCATAATTTTTATTTTCTCAATAAATACGAAGCTGTCGACAAGAGTGTAATCCCTGTGCACAATACATACACATGTTATCATATCAATACTATAAAATGCAAAATTAATAAGTTAACGACATTTTTTGATATTTTTGATTTTTAGTGATCAAAATCATCAAAATGGGCAAAGCAAAAAAGAAATATGAACATTTTACGCACAAAAATTCGATTTTTTTCAAATCGAATCGACTCTTCGTTAGCAAAATCAGCATATACTTAGCTTCTGCATCCCAATGCGCACATACAAGTAATTTCATAAATAATCAACACATAATATTATTTCAAAAAATATCTTTCACATATAGACAAAAATCCTACGGTAAATTACCAAGCCAAGTACTCATGTGTCTATTTGTTGTTCGTTCTTTCTGTAAAAATTACTTTCTTACGTTTTAAAATGTGATTATTTTTGTATTTTTTGTCATGAGGCATTTAACTTTGCTGCTAACTTAAGCTCTATCACTGCAATAATATCTGATGCTTTAAAGCCTCATAACCCCATCTTAACATTCAGAAAAATCTAATAAACGTACAAAGATAAAACAATTTTTGTACATTTTTCATTTCATTTTTTAGATTTCATCAATTTTTATGCATGTTAGTTCAAGTTTTAATCGAACAAAACGGGTGATTTTAAGCACAGAACAATATGCTCAAGCTTATTTTGATTTTTAAGCATTTTACAAAAGTGTCATTTTTCGCAGATGTTTGAGAGCCTCTCGTTCCATTTCTTTCTTATCTCTGTTGTTTCCATCTCTCAACATTCTTTTAAAAAAAGCACAGACTTTATTTTCTTCGCATAATTAGTCATCAAAAACTTCATCCGTTCGTCAATATTTTCAAGTTTATTCAAGCATAGTAGATGGTTGTACATGCTTAATACGATTCGATTAGGCTCCATTGGTAGCCTTCTCGTGTCGCCAAACAAGTCCAAATCAATGTTTCGAATTTTTATCTTACTCTAAATAACGAACCCAATGCGTAAAAACAAGTTACCTAGCGCGTTGGCTTCCGTCGAGCAAAATACAAATACATTTTTAAAATTTTGTTTGTCCCACTACATTAAAATCACCACCTTATATTTTTTACACACCCTTTTTAATTGTAAACTATATTATTAAATGCCAAGTATAGTCAACATATTTGCCAAAAACCAAATAACTATTTACATGACAAATTATAATCATTTTTTGTGCTCAGATTTTGTGTTGTTGTGATAGTTTCTATCGAAGCTGCGGTGTTCTATACATTGGCATGGGTTAACAGTCCCTCTTGATGCATTTTGTCCCCATGATAAAATTTTGGCTTGGATTCTCAATCTTAACTTTCGCAATCAAAATTGCAAAAAAATTTCGAGCTTCAAATTGTATGATGTAGAATCTACGATATACTTAATATCTATATTTCGAATTTGAAGAAAAAATAATTTTCAAAAATAAAATTCAAATATATAAAGCTTGTTATATCCATAATCTTTTTTTTGAAATTTGAAAAAATTTCGTTTCTATGAAAAAAATTTAAAATAAGCTGAAAACGTGACATTTTTAAAGTGGGGGTTGACAATCTCAACAAAGACCAAATACTTCAGGTTTACAATGCGATGTTGACATATACCACATTGCGGCAATGTTCACCATTCCTGAATGCCATTTTTTAAATCCCAAATTTTGCACACCATCGAAAGCATTCATTTATATAAGTTCTTAACAATAAGAATGAGAATTTAAATTCACTCTCTCAAAGAAATGTATCAATAACTCATTTTCGTATTTCTTGACAAATTTAGATTACGCTATTATGGCTATTTAAGATACTGCAGTCAACTACAGTAGGAGGAAAGTCTAGTGAGACATACAAATGCATATTTTCTAACAATTTAGAATTTTCAAGAATTGTTATTTCCTTATACTATCCTTGATATGCAGAGGCAGGTTTAAGCAAATCGAAGTTTGTACAAAACAACAATTATTTTAACTAAATTGATAGTATTTTCTTTCTCGATATCTTAAGGTCTATATTTTTCGTTATATTGATTAAATATACACAATACTTGACTATTGTAGCATTACCTTCATGTTCAATTGAAGAAAACAATGAGGTTTTTCAAATGATAAAAAATTCCGATTGCTGTATTTATCATTACTTTTAGTTTTCTGATCATTTTGAATATTTTATATGTTGAATTCATAGTTTTAGAATGAAATTTCCAATTTCATATGTGTTTTTACGCTAACAGCAATAATCAACATAATGTTTCAAATATGTTGGAGCTATATCACATATTTTTCCATTTATAACACAATTATAGCATAATATTATGAACTATTATCAATTATAGCTATTTCATTTCATTCATAGTTAAAACGATCAAGTGGCACGTGTGCTACAAACTATAAGTATTTGGATGAAATATTCTATAGGCAAGGTAATCAGATTAAGTCGAATCCTTACTTTTCGGTTTTGATACTGAATCAGTGCACATATATATGGGTAAATATGATACAAATTATCAGGCTCCAGATGTTCATATTCATCGAGGTTTATGAAGCGCACATTTCATGAAATGCAATGATGAAACATCTTTATTCGAGGCTTGTGCCATACCACATTGTCACACTCCTGATGCTGTTAATAATCTTGTGTTTATTTTTGAATTTGCTGTGATATTGAGGATTTTTTCTAAAAAATATGTTTTTTTTTCAAAAAGTCTATAAGTACGAAAGTAGGGTATACAAATCACAGTTATTTGTTATTAATACATAAATTCTATCCACAATCGAACACATTATGCTATATCCCTGGTGCTAATGAACATACTCAAATAAAAAAGGCTTAATCCGAGAAATAACATATTCGGTCAATATTTACAAATAACATTATAGTTATAATCACCAAAAGACCAGCTAAATATATTTCAATAGTGTACTAATCACAAGATTAAATGTGATCAAAGATAAAACCATAAAAAAGATGTTATCATGATCTCATATTTTGTCCATAGTTGCGCATAACATAATTAACTCAAATATGTATGATTAAACTAGGCATTATCCATATCACAAAGAAACAAAAATTCTAAAACGATGACTCAGAAACAAATCGTTTCATTCTTTAGATGCAAAGACGAAAAGTCCACGAAAATGACTGCGATGGTGAGGAAACAGATATCTGTTAACATCTCAGAGAAAGAAAACAAAATTAAACAAAAATGAGTGTTGAGGAAAGAATACCAAAAGAAATCAAAGATATTATAACATTAGAATCGAACAACCAAGCTAACTTTTGATGCAATATCAAGATTAATGGACGAATTAACAAAAGACATAATTCCAAAAAATCTTTTTGTTGCTTGGGCAATTGCGCTCGTGAAGACAAAGGTCTTGAAGAATGTTCAATGAACAAAATGATCTTTGAAGCATACAAAACAACTGTACTTAAATAATCTAAATAAACACTATTTTCCATATAAACTGGTGCGAAAATTGAACAATTTTTATTGCTGATCAAAATATTTTGTATTAAAATATTCTAATACGGTTTGTATGTTAAAAAACGGTTTTTAGTTAATTTTGATGTATTCACGGTCTCTGCGGAGATTGGAGTGATTTCTATGATACAAAAACATATCAAACTAAACAACACGAAAATTCACGCATTGTTGGTACAACAGACAGTTATTTTGTTCATTTTTGCACATTTTTTGGTATTGAAAATTGCGCGATTTATTTCAGTTCTACAACGACATCGACATTCTTCCTTAATGAAGACAACACATTCGGCGAATGCTCAAACATAGGGAAAGGAGGTTCTCTTTTCTTTCAAACTGAAGGTCAATGTGTTCAAAATCGAGTTTGCAGTTACAAATCTCAAGTCAGTAGTGATGACAATCTTGGTGTTTATTGCTATGTTGATGTTTCGGAATATTCTCCATATCAAAACCAGATTGTTTTCTCTTCAATTGTTGAATCTGGTTTTGAAAACAAAAAAGGAAATGGAAACATTTGTTTGGCAAATGGTGTCATCAATATCTCATCAGCAAATCAATCTTCAGCATACATCAACGGAAATTCTATGAAAGTAATTGAATCAATCTCTTCAGATTCATTTGTCAAATTTTCAACATTTGAAAATAATAAACAAATTGCATCTAGTAGGCCTTCTGATTGGTACAGAGCTATTTCATTAACATCTAAACTTGAAATTAACTCATGCAACTATATAAACAATTCAGGTGTTGATGGTTTATTATATTGTTATACTCTAACAACATATGTTAATTCATGCAACTTTTTAGATAATAAAGGTTATACGATTACATTTTCGTCATATTCAGGAAAAATGACAGTTGATAGTTGTTATATTGATGCATTGAAAGGAACAGATGGATCCGTCACAATTCAGAACTCTCTTCAAAACAAAATCGATCTTCATCTTTCTCATTTATCGAATGAAAAATGCCAAGCAATTTATCCTATAGCAATTCTCACAAGCCACGATTCAATCGAAAATGAACAAATTGGTATTTTTTCAATATTTGCTGGCATGTTATTAGATAGCATATTTTTACAAACAGTTTATTAAAAACTAAATATTTAGATTGCGGCTGTAACAAAAGAACTAAGTCCATAAACCATTCTCTTGTTTAAAACTGTAATTTTAAATAATGTGATTTATTTTTAAAATGAGTATTTTTAAGAAAGAATATTTAATATTTTCATCCTAGTTAATAAAGTATGATGATTCAAACAACGGCAATATGTTTGGAGATTATTCATTATTTGATCTGACTTTGAAGTTTCAGCTTTGTTTACTGTTTTCGAATTTGTTCAATTTTTCTTATTATAATAAAGAATCCAAAGAACACTGGCATTCTTACATCAGCTCAAATCGATGGAATTTGCGGTAGTGGCGTCTTCAAGAATCTATAAATTGATGCTATATCTTTGTGATACCAGGAGCAATTCTTTAGTTTGAAAATGGGTATGCGTTGTTGTCAATGCCGATAAGTATTCTCATATTCTATTCCAATCCCTTGTGAATATCATTGAACTATAAATTTTTAACATAAATATATAAAAACAGCATTAGAAATACCATTAATATGACAAAGCAAACATGTGTACAAAGTTTAATAATCTAAATTCAATATTAAGATTTCTTTGCAAGCATTTTAATTAATTTTCATGTCGTATTCACCTTGATTTACATGAGGTGGATTTTATTATATGAAACCCGGAATTCAAAGTTCACAAGAACCAAAATTTCGATAAAAAACCGAAATTTCAATGCCCAGACTTTCGACGATTCTGGGGGCTGTAACTATAGTTTATTGAATACAAATATAACGAAAAATGCAGCAGTTACAGGAACAGCATCTTCTGCTAGATAAGCAGGAAACATACTCACATCTCATATTCTTTACTGCAATATAACGCTACAAATGGAATAGTTCTTAATGTCATTTCCTCACACTTTAAAATGTCAAAATGCAATATATTAGAAAATGCTGTGAATGGAGCTCCGCGCCAAAGCTCTCTAATAACTTTCGGGATGTTTGACTTGTGCGGTTATTCGAGTTTTATATTTGATAATCTTATCGTTTTTAGAAACATAGAACAATATGATACTATATCAAGATTTGGATATTGTAGTGTTATACAGTCCAGTTTATAATTTTACAATATCAGAAAGAACGCAAGTAATTATATACTTTAATGACACAATTACTAATGCGACAGAAAATCAATTATTTATGGATGCGTTCTTGAACCATATCAAGATATCGCAGAACAATGCTATATGAATAACTTAATAACAAAACATGGCATCACTATGCTTTTTATTATCAAACATTAAGAGTAAAACATACAAAAATTATAATAAAAGTTGATCAGAAAGAGCACTTCTTGTCGCAATTTTATGCTTCCTTCTGAGTTGAATAGCAATTACAACAATCGCAAGAATTACTATACCTAAACATATTATTATTCCCCAAGCAGACTTAACGAAAGTGTTTTTACCAGATGAACCCGAATCAGATGTCGTGTAAACTCCTTCAGGAACTGGGCAAAAATCACTTAATGAAACAGGGAATTTATATGAATCACCTTCATCGAAATTCAATGGAACAATCATTGTTCTGCATGGATCAGGATCTTTAACTTCACTAGAATCTGCAACTAATATTGCTCTCGATAATCGCGCATCTGTTAAATTAAGAAATTTGTTTTTGTTGATATTTGAAGTATCACATTTAAATAATGATTCTTTTGTTCTAAAATTTATTATATTAAATATATAACTTGATGAACCTCCTTGTGGATATAATATCTCTTGCACATCATTTATTTGGACTGTTTACTTTAGATTTTCTTCTTTTCCTATCGATGAATAAAAAAGTGGAGATATAAATGAAGAATTTTCGTATTTGTTGAAAACTTTGATTTCTGTTGATGATATCATCGTGTGGTCTTTATTGTGAAGACTGAGAACGAAGCTTTTTGTTCCTTTAAACACGCAAGGAATATTAAAATAAAATCGATTATCGGTTTCATTGAATGGAATTTGTTGACTTCATTGTGTTTCGTTGTCTGTAATATAAATGAAATAATCTTGATCATACTTAGATATAATCTTTCCCGAAGCTCTTTCGCCACACATAATGTTGGGCTCCTGTAAATTAAACTTCATAAACATCGCTTGATTGCTTGTTGGAAATGTCGAAGGAATTTGCGAAAATTTGTTTTGTGGTGGAACTTTCAACTCTGAATCAATGCTTTGGACAATTAATTCAGCATAATCTATATAGTTATCGTTAAATGTGCTGTCTATTAATGTAACCTTCCATTCTCCATTTGGATTCTCTCCAAAGAAACATCTTGCGAGCAATTGAATTGGCTCTTGAACGTAATATTGATCATTTTCAAGATTGTTCAAGAATTTAAGATCAGGACGCTTTAATTCGATTCTTGTTCCTTGTGGACTCTTTAAATATACTCTCAGCATCATTATATCAGGATTAGAAGTGTTAAATCTGAATATTGCGTTTTCTGTATATGATTTTTCTTTTCCTGTTTGAATGTTGAATTTCATTTCAACTTTTCCTGATCTCGCGTATGGAATCTTAACATGTTTGTTGCTGCTCACAGAAGAATACTCTTTAGATGTTGGTATTCTATCATTGGACCATTCTCTTGCATATTTTGCTGCCTCAGAAACATTAATTCTTCCAAATCCATAATATTGATTATAATTATATCCCGCGGCGTTTTTCATCCAATGTGGATTTGTTGGATCATTCTTTGTCGCTGATAAAGGAGGGATCCACTGCACATCACGATATGACAAACTTGGATTTCCCTCCAACAATAGACTCACAGAACCTCCTAAAATTGATGCTTCAAAAGGAAGATTCGAATGACTAGAAATTTTGTTATCACTCGTTGAAGAAGCAACACCAATTCCTGGCTCATTAGAGAGATAATTGCCTGACGACGGAGCACATAATAGTGTTGCAAAATTGAATTTAGATTGTTTCGTTGATCCTCCTCTGTTGCTTGAAGCTCCGCCTTGAATTATTTCTGGATAATTTATAAAAATCGATGGTTGATCGGAAATATAAGCTGTGGGCACAACCATAACCGATCCATGGTATTTCCGACCTAATTTAGCAACATTGGAGATGTAATCTTGTATTTCTTGATTGAATCTAAAAAAATAATATTTTCGCCAGGGTAAGTTGCAATTTGATATTGTATTTACAATTATAGCATCATATTTTGCATTAAAATATAGTTTTGTAAGGTAACTTGACATGTTTTCATCGGAATTTGAAGGAATTGTTACTGCAAAACTTGAATTAGGTACAATATCAATGATATCTTCACCTGTTTAACTCGAAATTGAAACTGATATCATCGAAGTTCCTTTATTGTTATCGCTTTCGTCATTTGATAAATAATTTGTCGAATTTTCTTAAAAACATATCTTTGTATCTTTTATGTGTTACTCTGCATCGAGGAACAATAAATCTCATCAATACATTTTCTCCAAATATTTTTTCTTTCCATAGAGACAAAATACCGATCTCTTCACCACGAATACCGCTATTTTCTCCAATATTTTTGATGTAAAACCTATAATTGTCGTATTGAAAAGAAAAAAGAAAAAATTGAAAAATAAAAATTAAAAGAAATGTCACTTTTGATCTTTGCAAAAGAAACATATAGACGAACTGAATACACTCATAGCTGCATTTTACATTTTGAGGAGATAAGTTTAATTTCTGAAATATATCGGATTTACAATCAATAAAATCAACTTTTATATATAAAATTGCATTTAAATTAAGATAATCTATGTTGTATCTATGTGTTATTAAAATATGAGAAGTTATGAAAAAATCTAAAATTAAATTTTAGCTGAAGTAAAGAGAAGCGGCGAAAATGATGTCTCTTCTGATGGATTCGCTTGCTTTGTTGAATTTTTCAACTAAATCGACGTAACCAATGATCTTCGCTGCATTAGCAAATGACTTAAGAAGTTCGTTTGTCATCAAAATGATTCTCACGATCACTCCTTCTTTGATGTCTTCTGTTGTCTTCATTATGTCGACGAAGTCTTCTCCTTGTGCCCATCTGTAGACGGGCTCGATGGCTGCTGGATTGACGTAGTAACAGACGAAATCGTCCTGGTATTCGATCTGGTGCTCTTCCATCTCTGCTGCGAGGCTTTGAGCAATCTCGTGCATGAACTCAACCTTCTGGACAAACTTGGATGGAACGGAGTCCATTGGGTCTTCCTCGTCGCCATCTTTGTTCTTCTTCTTGCCTGCGCGCTGCGTAACGAGTACACTGCACAAAGCAGCAATTGATGGTGGATCGAGATCGTTGAAGAATGAAAATGTCAACAACTCTGTTGCGATGAATTCATTTGTGGAACCGATTTCGATACTGACACGGCCCTTTGTCTGGATGACATTCTCACTTGAGATGTATCCGTGATTGCGCAAGATTGTTGTCATCGATTTGAGTGTCGGCATGAAAGCGAGGTTGGAGTCATCCATCTCTCCGAGAAGTGTGTTTCTCGATCTGATTGTGTTGACGTGGGCGCTCGATGGACCGTAGTGCTCTGTCTTGGAGACGCATGTGAAGCATGGATGTGAGATAATTGTCTGCCAGCCATTCAATATGCGGGTGTAAGCTTGATGGAACTCGATCGAAGAAATGTTGAACGCCTTCGGGTATTCGATGACATTTAATTCCTGTGGCTTTGGAAGGGAGCTGACGCTGAATGTGCCTGCGACTTTGTTCTTGAAAATGACAATGACTCTGTCCAACGATGAGTTGACTGTTGCGCCGTTTGTCAATGTCAAAGAAACCGAAATGTCCTTAACTGCATTAACGACAGCGATTTCACCGCCGAAGTTGGATGTGAAGACGAGTTGGCCCTTCTGCAACTTCTTCTTGATGTCTGCACCGATGTGGATCATGTTCTTGACCTGACGCTCCATATCAGCGATAAGCAAAGCATAATTGATTGCAACACCGGCTTCATTTGTGTCGATAACATCGCCGATGTCTTCGATGTCTTGAACGAACTTAGCAGATCCATCTGGAATTGCTGCCTTGATTGTGCAATCCATCTGTGTGAATTCCTTGATCTTTTCATCGAACTCGTTGAGCTTCTTCTTCTTATCTGGCAACTTGGACTGAACTTTGTGTGCTGAAAGAGATCTCTTCATCAAATCAACCATCTGCAAGCCTTGTGTTCTGATCAAGTTCAAGATCATGTTGAATCTGATGTAGAACTGACTGTTGAGGTTCTCAACCTGGCCGCTAAATAATTGCTTGAGAGTATTCTCTTCAGGGAACTCCTTATGGATCATCAATACAGCGTTACCCTGCAAATCCAAACCTCTACGCCCAGCTCTGCCACTCATCTGGACGTATTCTGTTGGTGTGAGCTGAACCATTTCCTTGCCATTGAACTTGTCGAGTGATGTGAAAGCGCAAGATCTCGCTGGAACGTTGATGCCCATAGCGAATGTTGATGTGCAGAAGAGAACTTTGACGTAGCCATCAGCCAGCAAGATTTCGACGCATTCCTTGAGGATTGGAAGCATACCACCGTGGTGTATACCGATGCCTTGGAGAAGAAGTTCGTGGACTTGTTCGACTTGCGGAAGTTTGCGATCCTGTGGTTTCAGCCTGGAAATTGACTGATTGAAGAATCTCTCGACATAAGCTTTCTGGTCCATATCGATGAGACTTTCGTTCTTGACGAACCCAGCGAACCTTCCGCAGTTGTCGATGGAGAATGAGAATATGAGAACTGGAAGAAGATCTTTCTCCTTGAATGTCCTGATGGCCTTCTGCCAATACTGTGGATTGAAGAGTTGGTTGCAGCCATTTCCTTTGCTCTGCTTGTTCTCGAATTTTTCTTTGAGTCTGTTGTAGCGCTGAGAGTCGAAGTTCTTTTGTGGCTCCTTGAGAACGGATAATTCGTTGGCAGCGAATACACTGTGAACGAGTGGAACTGGACGCGTTGTGTGTCTTTCGATGTAAACTGTTGAGTTCTTTGTGCGTCCGATCCACATCGCGATATCTGTGTCGTTTGGAATTGTAGCTGAAAGGAAAACCATGTTGATCTTCGGTGGCATCAAGATGATGCTTTCTTCCCATACGACGCCACGCTCGCCATCAGCGATATAATGACATTCATCGAAAATAACAACATCAACATCGTGAAGCAAATCAGCGCCACGATAAAGCATCGATCTGAGAATTTCTGTTGTCATGATGAGGACAGAAGCGTCACGGTTGAGAGAGACATCACCTGTGAGAATACCAACGTCTGTGAAGTCCTTTGAAAGATCTCTGAACTTCTGGTTTGACAAAGCTTTGATTGGTGAGGTATAAATCGCGCGCATCTTGTGCTGTCTTGCGAGAGCGATGGCGTACTGTGCAACAACTGTTTTACCGGCTGATGTTGGAGCAGAAACGAAGACCATCTCCTTGTTTTCGAGACGATACATTGCCCTGATCTGGAAATCATCGCACTTGAATTTGAACTTGTACGCTGGGTTTGGAACTTCTTGGCTGAATAATTTTGTGTCCCAGTTGTCGTGCACGGCGTAGTTGACAACAGGCGCCTGTGAATCTTCCTCTTCTGGCGCTTTGTAAACGTTTGATGCCTGAATATCCGGAAGATCAGGAAGAGCCTCGAGAACATCGTCTTCGGCAACTTTGTCGTCGAATGGTGTTGTAAGCAAGAATGTGCCTGTTTCTAAAGCAGATAAATAACTCGAAAAATCTTTTTCTTGTAATTTTGTTCGTTTTCCGATACCATTGCCGCTTAAATAGTCTTCAATATCCTTAACAGGGCGAACTAACGCTGGATTGTCTGTAGATAATGTTGAAACTGGGATATCTTGATAATCGATCAACTTTCCTGTCAATAAATCGAAAACTGGCTGAATTTCTGTTGTTGGGAGTGTAGGTTCGAACTCTAAACAGCCTGGAGTGATTTTTTGTGGCTCAGGACGAAAATCTCCAAGACCAGCGTATTGTAATGGACCAATTTCAAAAGGAATGTCGGCCAAATTCGGTCCATAGATTTTCTTTTCTGTTTCTTGAGTGATACGCTCAAACTCTTCGCGTAGTTCTTCTGGAATCATTTTTTTGATTAAAAATTCTGACTAAGAAAAGTGAACTTTTTTTTGTTCCTTCGAAAAACTCAATAAATAATGAAATTTATTTGATGTCTTCTACTCCATTATATTCTTTATTTATCATTAAACATATTTTATTAATTAGTTTGTTTTTATCTCTCTGGTTAACCAAGAATAATGATTTTGAATAATTAGATAAAAAGTTTTGAATTTGTGTTCATTTGTTCATAGGAAAAACACACTCAATAATATGCTAAAACTATTATTTTTTATATAATTAGATTTAGTTATATGAGTATGATATATCTATATAGCTTTGATGTCTATTTGTTAACAATTCACTCATAAAATTTTATTAAAAATATTCCTTGTGATTCATATTTTTCTCGAAGAAAATTCTTCATTTAAAACTCAACCAATTTCATACCAACTGATTAGTTCTTTAAGCATTAGATACATCTCTTAGATCTTAAACTGATCGAGTAACTAAAATCTTGAAACATAATTAATGTGGCGTAAATAAATATTTTCATTCGATATGGATATCAATGTTCAATATTATAATGCTTCCTCTATTGCTTTGATTAGGTATATTAATGTTAATCAATGTAGAGTCTGGATTTTGATATATTATATGAGAATATAGATTATCAGATTTTTTTTTATAATCATGATGAATAACATAAATGCTAAGGTATATTTTCAATCATATTTTGTATTCTAACTATTCATATCTTAGTATCTTTTATCAATAATACTCTGCATTTATTCAAAGATCATCGATTAAAAACAATGAAAATCATTAAGTATCAATAGATAATTGTTAGTCCAATAGATGCACACATAGGTAGTCAATAAAAATATGAAAATATTTTTGATGCAGCTTTAGTTTGTAACGAGATAATCAACAAAAAAAGAAAGCTAGTATTTCAAAAAAGTGCCATAAAAATGCTTGAAGAAGAAAATAAGGGACAAATAACAGAAAAAATGATTCAAAACTCTATAAAGAAGCACGGAGGGTATTCTACACCCAGACTTAACGAGAAACTATACCTTCACTATTTATCAATCACAGAAATTTCAAATCTTGATCAATTTACTGGATTGAGGTCTCTATGGCTCAACAACAACGAAATATCGACAATTACTGGCTTATCTCAACTTGTTAATCTAAATTCACTCTTTTTACAAAATAATATGATTGAAACAATTGAAGGTCTTGAAAATCTTCATCAGTTGAAGAATCTCATATTGTCTTTCAATTACATTACAAAAATAGAAGGCTTAGAAGGCCTTCATGAGCTAAATACACTTGAAATCGATCATAACAAACTCAAAAGGCCGGGAAGCTTGGCAGGAATCGCTGCTGCTCCATCTATCACTATTCTCAACATTTCTGAGAATGAAATCGATGATCCACAATTTGCAAAATATATTTCAACGCTTCCAAACCTCAGAGTACTTAGAAACAGCGGGAACCCTGTGTGCAGAAACATGTCCGACTATAGACGAACACTTATAAGTCAAAATAAAGAACTTCGATATTTTGATGACGCTCCAATCGAGCCAGAAGATAGAAGGGTCATCGAATCATGGGACAGAGGTGGTAAAGAAGCAGAACTTAAAGAAAGAGAAATAATTCATGATGAAAAAGCGGAAGCTGTTCATCAATCTGTCCTTGAATTCAACCGCCTTCAAAAGGAGGGAATTCTAGAGCGCGGTGAGAAATTAGAAGATCATCCTGAGCTTCTTGATGATAATGGAAATTATACAGCCAACTTTTTGGATGTTGATGATTAGAATTATAATGTATAACATGAGGTAATAATAAATTGTTAGTTAAATTATTCCAATTATGAAAAATAATTTTTAGTCCAAAAAAAAGTTGATTGATTTTGATAACAATAATAAAATATTTATTCGCAAATTTAATTCCTTGGCCAGAAATAGAAGCCGGTAACGTTAGGACCGTGCTGGTAGTACTGTGAAAAGTCTGAACCGCAATACGGGTTGTATTTGTTGATAAGAAGATTGTTTGTCTGCCAGTTAGCAACACCTGCACCGACACCATATCCGAAACAAAGTGCACAATAAACCGTAGAGAAGGAAAGAAGATCTGTTACAGATATGAATGAAGATGTATCAAGTAACATATCGGCAACTTCGAAGAGCTCGTTTGCAGCTTTATCAAGTTCCTTCTGCTTGAGCTCAAACTTAGTCCAGATCTTTCTGATCTTCTCATCATAGCCCTTCTGTTGTGCTAATCTGCCCTGCTGAACATAAGTTGGGCAAAGTGCGATGGAGTCGAATTCTGAAATTGTGAAATCTGGATCTTCTCTGCCAGATGAAGACTCTGATTCGGAATCATCTGAAAGCTCAGCTTTCTGCTTGTTCTTCCTGGCAAGCTTAGCCTTCCTGATCTTCCTCTGCTTTCTCATGATATCCTTCAATAAGTACTTTGTTGGACGCATAGAAACATCGAACTTGAGGAAGAATGGAAGAGTGAATGTGACAACAAATGGAACAATGATAACAGCAAAGTATGCGATTGTACCAAGAACTGGGTTAAAGTATTGTGAGAAGGTGGCAATAACAGCGAGGGCAGAGGTGAATGTGCCGAGGACATAGTCGACGATGTTGAGAATGTTGTGAAGACGAGATTTGTATGGTGTGCGGAAAAGCATATAGAAGGAAATTAAAGCACAAACAACCGTGAAAATGATTGTAATGATCGAAGTCTCCCACTTCTGAATTGAAGCAGATGGGAAAATTGGGAATGTTGAAGAGGCGAACAGGACGAAGGCCTTGAACTGTGTAAAGTCGAAGTTGAAAAGGGAGTGCTTATGTGAGTATGAGGTAAACTGATAGGCACCAGAAGACTTAATACGGTCAACAACAGATGTGAACTTAGCTTCCAAATCGGTTGTTGGAGCAGGAAGCATTTCAACAATATTACGGTGCTTCTTGAAGAGATAGTACTGAACCTGAATGATAATGAAAAGGAAAAGCATCTGAATGAAAACCATAGGCGGTGTATAGCTTGTTGCAATTTCATATTCAGAAAGGTATCCACCATCACGGTTGGCCTTCTCGGAAACATTGCTAATGCAAACCCAAGCGCATGGTTCATAGTACCAAGCTCCTCTTGTGCAATTATTGCAACCAGCTCCTTCACGCCTTGAGAAAAATTCAATGAAGTTTGAGGCAGTGACATTGAAATTCCAATATTGATTGTAGGGGCATGCTTGATCTGTCATATCTGTAGCATTCAAAATCAAGTTACAAACCGGAATGATAACGAGACCAGAAAGCATAATGATACCTTTGAAGGCTAAGCGGCGAAGGCCAACAAGCATTGGGGCTGTCTTATCGAAGAAATAAAGAAGAGCAAGCAACAAACGGATAATGAAGAAGATTATTACAACAGAAGAAGTAACCTTCAAAGCGAGTGTAACTTTTGTTCTGTTGTCGTTCCTATCCTCATGAACTATTTTTCCCCACAATAAAGTCAAAACAAGGAAGAGAATAATAGAGGCTGCTGCAAGAGCAATATCGAGGATTTTTCTCCACTTTGGATAAACTTTGTAATTAATACCTGGTTCTTTTTCAATCACAATTTTGCGCATTCTTTCCATATCGTCGTCAAGCTGCTTCATATGCTCTTCGTCGACGTTCTTCTTTCCAGAAACTTTGATACGCTCTAAGAAAATTGCAGTTAAAAGTCTAGCCATTCTCTTTGTCCAGAATCTGTGTTTGAGGTCGTGCCATGAAAAGTAGATGTAAAGGGCAAGTCTTCCAATAATCCAAAGAATGCCAAGAATAATGAAAGGAACGTTAATCTTGAGGCCAACTGGTTCATATCCATAATGTACCCAAAGAATGGACATCATACACATGCCAGGCAAGAAAAGATCGCACAAGAAAACGTAAAGTCTGTGTGTTGGGAAGAAGAAAGATAATGTCATGAGGTTGATGAAGCAAATGATAATTGTAGCACTGAGTAAACAACGCATTGGTGGGTTAATTGCCTGGAATTGTTTTGCGTATTCAATAGGCTTAAGAAGAAGTTTTTCCAAGCCCAGGAAGTTAACTATCGAAAAATTTTGTCCAGCTCTGCGCACGTTAGCTTTAGAAAGAGGGACAAGCGCGAACTGAATGAATGTGAGAATATTGGTGACGGTCGTCAAGCTGACGAGCTCCAAGTTCTTCCAATCGTACTTAATTCCCATTTGAAGATAATAAGAAACTTCACAACTATTCAATTTGAAAAGAGTTTACATTTTTTCCCTATTGCGTCGCCAAAACATTGATATGAAAAGTTCGAATCTCTCAAAAAGTGATTACTATCACAAAAAGTGGATTTCAATTTTTATAATTAGAAGTGTCAACGAAGTTTTTAATAAAAATCACCGAAATCAATGATTTGCCTAATATGTTATATCAAAAAGCTTATTTTCATGGAAAATTCGCTTTATTAATTTTTGGCGATAAATAGTATGTATAGATGCAATGCAGACAATGTTTTGATTCATTTTTTGACAGTCATTAAACAATTTCGATGAATTCGAAGTTTGGTGACAAACACTGCTGTAGGTTATGTTTCTGGGGACATATTGGCGGACAATCACTGCATGAGCGCAATGATGGAATTAGGTTATTGGGTTTTGATTTGTCTTTAATCTTTCTTTTTGATATGAAATCAAATGCACCTGATTTCGCAACTTTCGGGTTTAATATTTAATCTTTGGATTTTATTATTCTGATTTTTGATGGCAACTGTTTGTGATTTAGATCTATTTCTATGAGGTTGTTCTGCTTCATGATACCAAATGTGATTTTGAAAATTCAATTTTAATTGTCTGCTAATAGCTGATTTACGTGCCATTTGATAGCCATAGAGAAAACACGTCTGTTTGTGAGAAAAAATATGAAGTCAAAGTCTTATATATTTTTCCATTTCATATTTTCATTATCTATCATTTGAGACTTATAACCCAAACAATATACAACTTCTTATATATATTTCTGAACTTAAAATATGTTGAAAATAGGTAATATCTCAAGATATTTTTCATCCATATTAAATAGCTATATAGGAACTGTCGTTACTATCAAAACATCCATTCCAAGCTATGGATTAAAGCTTTTTGGTTATATTCAAAATAAATATAATATCAAAATTTTTTATTGAGAGTTGAAGTGTTGTATCAAAATGGTAGCTATTTCATGGCCTAGAATGAAGGTATGTCGCATTGTTCATAGTTATATATTAAATCAAATTTTATAAATTAAGGTGTTACAAAACCACAATTATAGGGTATACTGCCCATGGCCTACAATGACTATATCCATGTTGAATTTAGTCTATTCTTAAAAAAACAGAAATTCGAATGCTAAAAGTGACATATAAAAACCTGATAAAATGATTCTGTTTCTAATTTCAATTTGGAATAATTGCCAAGATTCCTATTCCGAGCAATACATTGGCCGGTGTTTCCTCGGAACTGAAGAAGTATCATTCTCTTCAGTCAAACACACGAGTATCTATCTTCATACATCATCGAAAGAAAAAGTAACAGTGAAAAACAAAGAAGGTCAATCTGTATCGATTGATGCTGGCGAGCAAAAAACATTCGACGGTAGTAATATAACAATAAGTTGCGAAGGAAATTTATGTCCGATTTCATTTTGGAATTTTAACTCTGATGAAAGGCATCAGTATTTCGTACATGACATCGCCGGCACCGTCTTCAAATTGGAAAATCGAACACTCGAAGAAAGTTATACAATATTTTTCGATTTTGGCGATTCGACAAAAATTATTTTTAGTGCGATGAATCATTCCAGACTTGGTACAGTAATCAAGTACTCTCATCAAGATCCAGAAACCGACATGTTTCAGTCGCAATCTCTTTCTTCACAAGATTTAAATTCACTTTTCATTTCATCACCATTCATGTTTGAAGTTAAGAGCTCAAAATATGTTGATATTTCCTTCAGAATTGTTGCAGGAACAATAGTTAAACCGTCGAAATATTTATCCGGTCAATACTCAAAAGGAGGCGTACAAGTCTACAAGAATATGACTCTAGTTCGTAAAAATAACAACGCCAAGATGTTATCGATTCCTATGGTTTCGCAAGTTAATAATATATGGACAAAGCTTAGTTGGCTTTCCGTTATACTGTTCATATGTTTAGAAGTTGCTACAATAGTTTGTATTTCAATTTTGATTTACATATATTATATTCGAAAACGAGAGGAATTAGGAGAAGATGATGACTCCTTGGTAATCATTGCTTAATTTATTTTGTTTTGTTTATTAAATTTTATTATTATTTCTTTTATATCAAAATGAATTATCTATCATAAAATAATAACTCTAATTATGAAAAACTGTGTGTCTAGAAGGGGTGTTACAATGGTACAAGGCTGAAATTACAATTATCAATTCATAAATCTATTGAATTTATTTTAACAAAAGTGGATAGACTGTTGGATATGAGTATAGTGCTGCTGCAACATCATCACCGGCATTGGCGAAGTATTGGAATAATGTTGACTTATTGAATGGATTTGGAGCAGAAACGATATCAAACATGTCTAATTTCCATGGGCCATGGAATACGTATGGAATCAGCATCTTTGCAACAGCTTCTAAAGGAATAACATCTGTTCTCCTTGATAAGATTCCTTCGGCAACCCAAACAGCAGCAGAGTGATGCCCATTGTTGGCTAACTTAACCATAGCTTTCCAAGCGTTTTTTGCTCCCTTTGGATTCATTGAAACCTGTTGAACAAGGTTTCCGAACTCAGCACCGGCACGATGCTTCCTTAGCCATGAAGTAGTGCCGACGTGAGCAAGATTGTAAAGTTCTGGAATTATTGATTTATAATTCGGATTTGGTTTTCTTAATTCGTAACTAATAATTGCAATTTTTGCCAATACTGAGCCCGCATCAGCAGCCTTTCGCATGTATTCTTCTCTGTTTGCTGTATTTGGATGAAAAGCTAGAACTTCAGAACACAACCAGTGGCCCTTTGCGTAACCCTTGTTCAGAAATTCGAGTGATTTCTGGAAATCTTGAGGGAAATCGCCATAACCAACCATATGAAGAAATCCTGAAAAACAATCAGCGTTAACAATACCAAGATTGGAATAATTTGCCAATGTCTCGTTGAACTGGCCCTCAAAAGAGCCGTTAACATATGAATAAATCGAGTCTCTGAAATCATCATTATATGGAATTGGCTCTTTCGACGATTCACACCACCATCCTTTGCAAAAACTCCTCATTGATGAATCAATTGAAGCCGGAATAGTGAAACCCGGCAAATAAAGATAGTTTCTCAATAATACGACGAAAAGAAGCATTGTCAAAATAATGGCAATTTGCCATGAACAATTTTTTTTTCTTTTGTATAGTTGATGTATTGGACTTCTGGAGTAAAAATTATGCGAAATTGTTTTCTAATTCTCAAATTTTAGAAATCTGAAAAAAATAATCAATCGGCAATGTGCCTTTTCCACCACCAGTACCTTCTCTTCATTGTCTACTTAACATCCACTGTCAGCAAATTCAAATGTTTGAAACATGTTCTTAATCACAACTTGATCAACATTTTTTTCACATTTATAAGACATTCTTCATAATTTTGAAATAGGCAATGGTTTATTGCATACTTTTCCCATAAAAATGTTTCATTTTAACATGATTGTAGAGCTGGAGAAAGGCTTGTCTAAAATTGATACACAAAGTCGGCGAAACTCGTTTTTTAACTCACTGAATTAACTTCTTGCTAAGTTATTGAACCTCAATGTACAAAATACTGTTGTGCATGATATATTAAAGAATTAGCTAACAAAGTATATATTTCATTAAAATATTAGATATATCTTGCATCAAAAACATTGATTTGCCATGATGTGCTTTACTCATTATAATATATTACATTCCCATTGTATAGCATTTTTATACCGTAAAATATGTTGTTGTCGATGAGAAATAGGTAAATCTAATCACAAATATGCTTTTTAGCTTTTTTTTTTTGAAAAAAAAATGTATACTAAAATCATTTTATTTTTGGGAGAATTATATAATTCTCCCAAAAAATGTTACATTTCGGTTCTTTTCAATTTTTCAAATTTAACTGGTTAAATTTTTGGGAGAATAACACACAGAGTTTATGTGTGAACACTTGGAGTACTTTTAAAAAAAGCTAAAAAAAAACATATTTGTGATTAGATTTACCTATTTCTCATCGACAACAACATATTTTACGGTATAAAAATGCTATACAATGGGAATGTAATATATTATAATGAGTAAAGCACATCATGGCAAATCAATGTTTTTGATGCAAGATATATCTAATATTTTAATGAAATATATACTTTGTTAGCTAATTCTTTAATATATCATGCACAACAGTATTTTGTACATTGAGGTTCAATAACTTAGCAAGAAGTTAATTCAGTGAGTTAAAAAACGAGTTTCGCCCACTTTGCTTATAAAAATTTAATTGCCAGCTGGAGAAAAGATTTTTTCGATAAGAGCATTCGATTTAAAAGAATTGTTTGGGAATGAAAACACATTATACAGCATCAGAGGTGATAAATATCAAACAGGAATTAAATAATCTTGAGAAACAGTATTTTAATATCGAAAAACAATTTATTGATCTACTTTGTTAGCAATGGCATTTGTGTAACCCATAACAATTATATGAAGGGTATGATAATGTGTCATGAAAAGCGACAAGTTTACATGTCGGATTTGACATCATTTTGACATATAAATTATGATATTATTAATTAGGGGCGAGTATTGAATTTTAATATGATAAGGCCCAAGCCAATCCATAGTCGAGCCTTCCAGAGTCAATCATAGCAAATGTTTTAATTTATATTTTAAAAATGGATGACGGTTTTAGATACACCCCCTTTTATATTATGTCGTTTTACATGTCAGAAAATTATCAAATCTGACATGTAACCCTATCACTTTTTGATGACACATTATCATACCTCACAACCCATAACAATTATATTCTTTTGTTAACTTTTATTTGATTCCATTCAAAAATATAAATGGAAAATAGTATATATCCAAAAGAAATAGGCTATATGTTATTCTGTTAAATATTCCATGTGATAGAAAGATTAATTGCGCTGTATTTCATAAATAATATTGATTTTTTTAAAAAATGACATAAAATCGACAAAAAATATCGACAATGTGGGTCAATTAAATAAACACTATAACATATATAGGTTTCCCAAACAAATTGTATCGCGAACAGAAATAAATCCCATTATTTCAAAGAATAGAATATTAAAAATAATAAGATATTCTCGAGTTGTTCATGTAATTACATAACAATCATCACTTAAAAGCGTACCACAATATAAATTTTAAATTATCTCTAAGAATAATAAAAAACAAGAAATATATTAAGACTGAAGTCTGAAATTCTGCAGTCGAAACAAGGAAATAAATGCAGAGTGTCTGAAATAATGCGGCAGTTCATAGCAGATGCACTTTTTCACAGTGGAACTGAAGTTTTTTTTTTAAAAAAAATGTTCCCAAAAATCTCTATAATTTTAGATATAAAATGCCCATTGAAAAACATGAATTTTCATCTTTCTGATTTTTTTTGATTTCAAGTTTTTCAATGGGCATTTTTTTGAGTCGCAGTTTTTTATATAGTCAAAGTGATAAAAATATAAAATTTATCCAAGTAAACAAACAAATACGACTTTTATAAACAAATACAAATTATTTGTGATTGAGCAAATGGAAAATATCAAGATATTTCTCATAGTCATCCTGTGGAGGAGGTGATTGTGGTGTTGAGTCTTCACTTGGCCTTTGGATGAAATATTTTGGTTCAAGAGAATTGATTACTTTCGATTTGGTAGTAGATTTAGTTATAGCGACGAATATTGGTTCGCCTGTTGGCGATTTTACGGCTGTAACTGATTCTGTTAGTGCTCCGGAATATGATGTTAAGTCTTTGGCAACCATATAACAAGCTTCAACAACTGAAGTGTTATTGTAGCCGACTGCATTGATGTATTCTATTGCCCTTTGGAATGGATTCTCGGTATAAATTGTTCCATTGTAATAATTCTTGGTTTCAACAGAAACGAATGTTTCTAAATATGGTTTGAGTTCTTCGTAATGTTTCGAAATAAATACGTAGAGTGGATATGATGTTTTGCATATTCTATGAATATGAATTTTCGTTAAGGGTTCAATTGCTTTGAGCAATGCAACAATGCATGAAATATTGACTCTCTTCGCGTACTTGTTTCTCCAGACCTTTCCGATCTCGGGTTCATTCGTGTATTGATTGAAAAATATAATTGCACTCTGTAATTCCTTCAGTCTAGAGACTGTTTTAGGCTTAACAAACAACGATCCCAAGTAGTGGCGATGGTTCTGTGTCAGTTTATCAATAGATATCCCATAAATTGACGTCGCCATGCTAAATCAAAAATGATGAAATTTTTCAATAAGTTATAATTCAGAGTGGAAATTTGATGAAATATAATGTTCTAGTGCTCCTGCACACCCCGACGCCAAAGTTTATCAGACTCCTTTGAAAAATCTTATGAACTTTTTCAATGTTATCAATACTACAGTTGTCAGGAGATTTTTCTTAATATTTCATTTTATGCTCCCATACTTGATAGCGTGATCCTGCTTCTGTTACAGAACCTGATTCAGCAAAAATTTTGGGCGATCCAAAAAATATGTAACCTTTGTGAGCAAAAGTTTATTCATAACAAACGAATAAAAGAAGTTTTCATTGATGGGTTCGTTTTGATGATGGAGGAGGATAAGTTTATATTGGCGGATGCGAAAAATCAAGATTTTTCTCGAGAAGGAATTTTGATCAATCCGGATCCGGTGCAAAGTTGTCACGTTTTTGAGTAAAAAAATTTCCTCAAAAACAACATTTTGAACGATTTTGTTGAAAGTCTATGTTGAACCTCATGGCGTTCTTTTCATTTATCAAAAGAAAAAATAATTGATTTTTGCAAAAATCAAAATCAGATGATGTGAGTCAAGATATAAATTAACAGCATGATAAATATGAGTTTTCAATCAGAAATATTTAGCGATACTGATATTAATCATAAAATATTTTATTGAGAAAAGCAATTTCGATATAAATAATCAATCCATTTGATGTACCTTATATGTATCAACTTGATTCAATTTTCAAAAAAAAATATTTCATGAATATCATTTGAGTCATTCCGTATATTGATCGTATTTAATCATTGTATATAATTTCCTTCGAAGTGGTAATCGTAATAATCGAAAATGTTAAATAAATTTCGAAAATTTATTCGAAATGTGGATTTGTGATGAATTCTATGGGTTCTGTCTTTCGATTATACATTTCATAGTTGTGGGTAGTGCAATGCTGCGTCCTGGGTTATTGTAAATCATGTTGAATAAAAATTTGTTATAAAATTCGGAGCCAATTTGTTGTTTTGTTTCATAAAAGAGTTCTACTCACCTTTCTTGTTTACGTATTCAGGGAATTATGAGTGTTTGACGTAGATTATATATTAAAGATTTTCGCGATGAAAGGACAACTTTTTAGAATTTTGACAAGAGAATAGTTGATTCGCTATCAGCATGTGATATGAACGCGATCTACAAATATTTTCAATCTTTTTCATGTAAGAATTTATTTAATCGTTATGCCTTGAATTTTGAGATCAAATTGTACTTAAGTTTTTCGCCTTGAAATGATAATAAAAAATCGATTTTTAGTGGGTGTAATAACCTTATTCACTTCATCTGATTTGCAAAAACCGTTAGTGTTTTAATGGAAGTCTCCATTTGATGAAAGGGTTCTCTTTGTATTCCATCAAATTTTAAGGACCAGACTTCTATACCAGATCACTGTTGACCAGAAACTCAACTCCATTCTTAATATTTGAGTCATTCCAATATTAGCTATTGTTATTTCTTTTACCTACCTTAAAAAGAAGCATACAATTCATTTCTCTCATGACTTTAGTCTTAATGTTGTTATATAAATTGTTGTTTTAACAAAAATACACCACGAAAAATAGATTTTTTATATTTCAAGGTTAAAAACCGTGGGAGAATTTAAAATTCTTAAAATTCAATGTATAACGATTTAAAGGTTGTTTAGAAACTTTTGCCTAATTTCATCATAAATTTATTTATTTTTCTAAAGGTGCTTGCACTCCTTCCGCATAGCCGATTTGTCCCCTGCTCATAGGGTAGACACTACGAGTGTTCCTTGAAAGATAGAAAGAAAGTTACTGTAAATTGACTGATTTTTACGTATCTGCATGAGCCCTCGTAGAAATGGCCTAAAGTCAAAGTTATATGTCCAAGCCCCCACTTTTTGTGTTTTTTTTTTCGTTTTTCGTGAAATCTGATCCGAAAAGTCTAAAAAGGTCAAAAATAAATTAGCCATTTATCAATATAATACACACAGATTACATATATCCACTAAAATTCGATCTCAAATTTGTTCAAAATAATATTAAAAAGTGACCAAAAAATTGCAGGGTTTTGTAAAGCTAGGACACATAAAAGTGACGTTTGGACACTTCTGACATGTAAGGGACACATATTCAATGAAAACGGTTGAAAAGTGGACACACCATTTAATTAAGTTCTATAATGTTCTTGTAAACAATAAAATTTTTAAGAAAAGGAAGGAAAGAAAAAAGGGAGGCGGAGAAGAAGAAAAAAAGAAGGAGCGGGACATCTTTGAAATCTTGGGGAACTTTGATTGCTTTTGAACTGCCTGAGGCGATGATGATGCCGCTGGCCCGTTTTTTTTTGATATTTTGAGTGCATTGAATGATAAAGCAGACAAGGAACAATTAGTAGAGGCTTTAAATAAAATTGAAACAAATGCAGGCAAAACATAAGTCCAAAAAGTTAAGGAAGAATTAGATTATAACACTCATGAATTATCGTCAAGAAATGAACAAGGGATCATTGATGTAAGAAATAGTCTTAACGATAAAGCGTCGACATTAGATTTAGTGGAAGCATTAAATAAAATAGAAACTAAACACACACACAAATGGGGCAGCCCAGCGAGCCCTTGGCTCGCCTTGTGCCCATAAATTATGATATTTAATGTTTCGTGATGTTTTCACAGTAAGATTTCGGCATGTTTTATCATTTGTGGATTA
>JALKBU010000476.1:0-37752 GCA_023091735.1 Trichomonas tenax
GAGATGGAAACAACAGAGATAAGAAAGAAATGGAACTAGAGGCTCTCAAACATCTGCAAAAAATGACACTTTTGTAAAATGTTTAAAAATCAAAATAAGCTTGAGCATATTGTTCTGTGCTTAAAATTATCCGTTTTGCTTGATTAAAACTTGAACTAACATGCATAAAAATTGATGAAATCTAAAAAGTGAAATGAAAAATGCACAAAAATTACTACATCTTTGTACGTTTATTAGATTTTTCTGAATGTTAAGATGGGATTATGAGGCTTTAAAGCATCAGATATTATTGCAGTAGATAGAGCTTAAGTTAACAGCAAAGTTAAATGTCTCGTGACAAAAAATACAAAAATAATCACATTTTAAAAGGTAAGAAAGAACGAACAACAAATGGACACATGAATTTCGTAGTTTTCTAATAACATTAAGCTTATACATAGATTATGTTGCCTATAGATCAAATCTATGTATAAAGGCTTTTATTTATATCTGCTTAAAATATGAATTACATAAATAAAAATTAACATTTAATCAGTAGGTGGAACTACTGTGCTTCCTTAATGTGTGGCCACTGACGAGTAGTTCGAATTTGGAATGTTTGTAACAGCTGCTACTTGTAAATCTCGAAATTCGTGAATTCGTGGCAATTGCTGCCGTGTAGCGCGCTTTGGAGCTACAACAGTGTATGGCTGCTGCTGAGTGGCTCGAAATTCGTAGTGTCTGGTAATTGCAGATTTGATCAAATTCGGGGCTTTCTCCAATGGCTGGAGCTCCTAGATAGCATGATCTTGTAGCAATGGGTGGGTGCAGTTGATTTGCTCGAAATTGAGACTTTGCAAGAGAGTGGCTGCAACTGAGCAAATTGGGATTTGTCATGTAGACACTTTACATCGTCAGCAAAAATGTAAAGCGACCTTTTTATCACTGGACATGATAAAACGGAGAACAAACTGAAGCATGCTTACATTGACGAAGGCAGCCCTGGAAGAGTGGGAAATGGAACGCGCGCTAGGGGATGTGGTAGGGGTGCCTTGATCAATGGCCAAGAGGGGGAGCGTGACGAGGCAGGGACATGACTTCAATTTGTTCTGGCAAAACCGGCTAATTTTGGTGCCAAACACAATAATTAATAAATAGATACTGCTATGCAATTTAATCTTAATATTACTCACAACAACATATTTTCAATCAAATTTTCAGTTTTTAAACAACAATGCATTTTTTTCTAATTGACATGTTTATTCTCCATCTCACAAAGCATACGTCTACGATGGAACAAATGGACAAGAAACAGATCAATTGCCAAAGATATTGGTTTTTAAATACAAATATTATTACATTATCAAATTCGAAATCAAAAGTAAAAAGAAAAACAAAAAACTTATCCTTTGATTTTTTTGAAATGAAATACATATTTATGTTAACTATGCATTCGTCCGATTATTTTTATATCATCAAATTTCAAATTGTTGTTAGGTTCTTAATTTGACGCTTCAGATGTCACTTACACGTCAAAAACAAATTTACGTGTCAGTCATATTGACATATCAAATTCCCGAATATACATGACAAATCAAATTTACACGTCCTTAAGACTGTTAAACATTCAGAAAAATTTCCAATTTCCTTTTGACACATTTCAAAAATGACAGAAAATTCCATTTGTAATAATTCTATTTAATATCAAACGTAGTACATGAAAACACAATAAAAGTGAAAAATTGAGAGGCAACTATTGAAAAATTAGCTCTGAATGAAAACATGGTAAAAGGCTTTTAGAAACATGATTAATGTTCATTGAGGAGGAACCCGAAGTCGGAGACATCTATGTAAGTCTTAGGTTTCACTTCTGTCTTGATTTCAGCCGATAACTCTTTGATTGATGCATTTCTCTGCAAATATTGGTGCACAACATTCCAGTTCTCGGCGAACCAACACAGAATTCCTTGTCTATACCTTCTGAAATCGCAGTTTGCATAATGCTTGGGAATTAAGTTAGCGTCACCAGCATTTTTAAAAAATATTTTTCTTTTTCTTATCAAATTATTTTTCTATCTTTTATCAAAATTTTGAAAAATTATTGATTTATTTTGCATCAAGCTACACCATATTGAACAAGAATAAAACAAAATTAGCTATAAATATTTTTTCAATGCCTCAGAATGTCAAACCATTAATTTAAATATTGTTATAACTAATAACACGTTGTAATCTACTATTATTCAGTTTTTATTTCGTATATTCATTTTTAATCACTTCAAAATATTCCATAATCCATTGAACTGCTCAAAACTACACAAAAACGTTACGATTTCAATTCTGAAAAGCAAATAATTAGTTTTTGAATACTACCCAAATTTAAATATAATGTCCTAAAATAGAAAGCAAAGATAATTACAAAAATATTTTTCAATGAGTATAATTTTGAGAACGTGACAAATTTATTTTTTCATCCGCCCAAAATACTATTCTAAATAAAGTGATATTTATAAATTTATCATCAATTTTGTTATTTTCGATTTTAATAGTTCAACAGTCATATAAACATATGCTATAATGATTGAAAGTGATTTGAATTCTTGGTTGTTATTTCTGAATGATTTTCCGATCATGTCAGAAATTCTCATCAAAATTATTAATTTGAGAGAAAGCTATTGTTTTCCTATAGAATCATTAATGCTCTCTTTGTGTTAATCATTTTTACGATAAACAATTTTTTACAATTTTGTACGCTCAGATTTCATTTAAACTAGTTCAATAATCATAAAACATGATTAATATCATATAGATCATGTTTATTTTTTTAATCTTCATTTTTTTGAAAATAGTCTTTTGAAGAGCTAAAAATGATTTTTCAACAGTTTTTGAATTTGTGAATATTTGTATTCAAAATTCGATTTTGTTATCATTATTTGTTTCTGCTTCAGTAGTATCAAATAGGTTTTCTCATTATTTTCTTCAATTCACAGCGTCAGAATTCGTACAGTTAAATTCGAAATCAAGGACCCAACGACTTTGGTTCATTTCCTTTGAGATTCAGCATCAGATAGTGACGGGCACTATAAATATCACATCTATACTTTATGATTTTAACTTATTGGGCGTTGTAAATTATGAATTTATATTTCATTTGACACATATTAATATTAACTTATTAGATTTTTTATCATTTAAAATAAGTTTTTCATCATCACGAACAAAATGCATATAAATAACTTTATAATGACAAAATACTATCTATAGTAAACATTATTTGCTCACCACTTAGATTGAGAAAAGATGTGTGAATTTTGGTTTTATTCGCTTTGTTTTTGACCGAGTATTTGAGTTTCTTGGCGATATATTTTCTTTAATTCTAATGTTTTCTCACTGAAAAATATCTGAATATGAATTGAAATCATTAGGTATCGTATTTCTCAATGATTCACATGATGAGAAGATCACTAATAAAATAGTTCGGTTGACGAAAAGCAATCTTTTATATATCAAATAATAGTTTAATTAATTTACAAAAATAGAAAAAAAAAAATAATAATAAATTATTTCGATTGAATAATAATTCTTCTTGGTTTGTTGACAGTGACCTTTGGAAGTGAAAGCTGCTGAGTAGGCTGTGGCTGCTGCACAACGGGCTGCTGGTACTGCTGCTGAACCTGCATATTCTGAGGTGTAATAGGCCTTGGTGGCTGTTGCTGAACATGTTGTTGCTGTTGCTGATAGTACTGTTGATACTGCTGCTGATAATATTGCTGGTACTGCTGCTGTTGTTGCTGAGCTGCTGTTTGTGCCTGATATTGCTGTTGTGTCTGCGCCTGATACTGAGTTTGTGTCTGTCTCGGCTGCTGCAAAGTATAGACTTGTGGCTGCTGTTGAGGTGGTTGTTGTTGCTGTTGTGGTTGTTGAGATGTCTGAACAGGTGGTACTGCAGTGATCTTCTTCGCGCTGAAATGCTTGACTGTTGGTTTCGATGCAACAACAAGTTTCTTGGGTCCAACGCTTTGTGGTGTTGAAGATATCTGTGGTTGAGTTTGTTGCTGTTGTTGTTGAGGCTGTTGATATTGCTGCATCTGTTGCTGCTGATATTGTTGCATCTGCTGCATTTGTTGCTGTGTTTGTTGTTGTTGCTGTTGAGGCTGCTGATACTGTTGCATCTGTTGTTGCTGATATTGCTGCATTTGTTGCTGGTGATACTGCAGTTGTTGTTGCGAATATGTGTCGTATCTCATCTGCGCTTGCTGCATCATGTACTGCGGCTGTATTTCTGGCTGCCTCTCGTATGGGAATCTTTGGATCTTGTTTCCACGACGAAACTCAGAGATGTCGAAATCTTCAGCATCTCCGTCCTTTCTCAAAACTTGAATAGCTTCCTCAGTTTTAACATAAAGCTCATCAAGCATCTTCATCTGGTTCGGAAATGTGTATCTGAGAGTAATACATTTGTAATTCGTTTGTAGTATGTAAAAGAAAATTAAAACAACAGGAGTACGAACATTATCGAATTTTTGATATATAGATCTGATGAGATCCTTCATTTTACGGTTTTTAATTCTTTGTCCGTTCAGGAAAAATGTAATTTGAGGACTAATCGAATTTGCTTCCGGTAATGTAAGAATTATTGCAGCTTTGTATCCATTAGCTTCGAATGTATGAGTAATTGGATGTATTGGAGAGTTCTGAATGCTGTAGTTTGTTCGAAATGCATTAATAAAATTATCTTTTGGCGCAAATTCTGGAAATGTGTAGAATTTGAACGAAACGTTGTGATATAGAGTGGAATACGATAGGATGAGCTTTTTAATGGACTGATTGCTTTGGTCGTTTGTAATATTTTGAGATAAAGCTTGGTCAATGTTTTCAGACAAACTTGACAATTCCACTGTTGTGCCATATTGACATTGTGTGTTTTGGACTTCGCCTATCAATGTTGAAAAGTTATATTGCGCTTTAGAGCCAACTTGCTCTTTTCTCGTCCGAGAAGTGATGACAACGACGCAAGCACATGACATAGAAGCCAATGAAGCGCCGTGGAAGCCGTATGTTTCCATTTTTTCGGTAGATTCTTCAATATATTTTGATGTAGAGTTGAATTGACAAAGTTTGGCATAATTCTCTCTGGGAATTCCGCAGCCGTTGTCTGTGACGACGATGTTTGTAAGTCCGCCGTTAATTAAAGTTATATTGATCATTGAAGCGCCAGAATCGAGCGAATTCTCGATCAATTCTCTGACGTATTCTCCAACAGTTCGCTCGACCTCGAAGTTAGAGACGCTCGCGATCTGTTTCGCTTTAAGAAGGATAAGTTTCTGCGCCTCCAAAACAAAAAAGTATTTTTGTCATGTAAAATGATTATGACATATATATTATTTTACACGACAAAAATAATTTATATGCCAATTTTAAAATTTACAAATGTCAATTTTTTACATGTCAAAATAATTTATTTTACGTCAAATTTTTACTTTATGTGACATATTGTCATCTGGCAAAAAATGTTGGCATTTTTTGACACCAATGATTCATTCAAATACAGCATATTTATTCCATTGGATATAGTATAATCCTTATATTCACTAGCATGTAGTATATGAATCCTTTTGCATTAAAGTTGGTTCCCTTTGAGTAACAAGTTCTAATTTGAAAAACTTGAGTTTTTATAAAAATAGTTAGTTTGATTTTCAAAAACTCTGAGAATTGTTTATTCGGTTTTATATCATTTATTCATATAGATGAAAACATAAAAAGGCATAGAATGCAATATCTTAAAATAAATCGAATTGATTTATGTTGGGCAAAAGTTTCCAACACCTCCCACAACATTTATAATCATTCTCCGATTTCCCTGCCAAACGCCAGGATAATGGACAACACTATAAAAGTTGAATCTACGATTTTTAGTAAATGCATATTCTTTACTGTTAATTAAGTCATAAAACTCATCATGAGCTTCTATTTCTCCTTCTGGAATGATTGCATCGTGTGTGAGGGCCCAAGAACTTCCGCCACCAGAGCCACCATTTCCAAATTGGGAAGTGAAGCCTCCAAACCAACCTCCACCAGAGCCAGATTTATCTCCAGCTCCATTCTTCGTATTTTGACTTCCATATAGTTGTGCTGCTTCTCCAGATCCAAAAGTTGAATTTACTAGCCTTGACCCATTATACACATCATTGGACCAATATCCCTGAGCTGCCAAATCTCCTCCAGACCCACCTGAATCATCATCGACACCAAAATACACTCCATCAAGATTATCAGCACCACCACCTCCGCTAACCAAAACTCGATGTCAAAGATCATTCTTCATAAATTTTAATGCGGTTTGACCACCACCAGCTCCATAATTTGCTCCACTACCGCTACCTACATATCCACCGCGATTCATATATTCAAGGCTAAAATCTAATTCAGTATTGCCACCTTTTCTTTTCAAAACATATTCACCTTTTCCTCCTATCGTCGCGTATGCTCTCGAAGATTGACTTAATTTAATCATTGCAGACACATACCTTCCTGCTCCACCTCTGCTATTCTGTTGAAGACACTCAACATTTCCTCTAGCAGAGCGAATTACATCATCAGATATACATTTTCCTTTTGATATCGCATGTGCACTTGTTCTATTACTAAGGCCTCCTCCAGAGGCCCCAAATAGCTCAATTGTGTAAATAGCAGTTGCATTATAAAACTAAAATCATGATATTCATGTGTTGAATTACATGGATAATTCAAAGAGACATGCAGTTGGCGAACAGCGATTCGTTAATATATGTCAGTTTATTGCCAATAAATGCAGATTCAAGAGATTCACAGTTCGAAAATGCAGAAGGACCAACCATCTCTAAATTATCAAAACCCGTAACGAGCTTCAAATTCTTGCATCCTGAGAATGCAGATTCACCGATTTCAGAGACATTGGAAAATGATCGAATCTCCTTCAATGAAATGGAATTCAAAAATGAGTTCTTTCCGATTTTTGTAACTTTGTCAAATGTAGATATCGTTTCCAATTTCGTACATCATGAAAATGCATTTTCACTAATATTTGTTAAAGCATTGAAAGACGGGATAATTTACAAGTTACTGCAATCACAAAATACACCATTTCCAGTGCTTTTGTTACGGACTCCCCGTTTTTCATTTATAATAGTTTACTCAATAACCTTAAACTTAATTTGAACCGCAAATTACATTTGAACATATTGGAAATTAAATAAGATATACATATTTATACATAATCATATTATCAATAAATCTTCCTCCAAATTAAATTTGAAAAATATAACTCAGCGAATTAAAATATTTTCTAGTTAATATTATCAAATTTCGGTTCAATGGCTCGTAACATGACCAAAGGACTTTGAAAATACATAATGGAAAATACTATTTTTAGTCAGTAATATGGTTATGTTTAGCTTTCAATTGGTTCACTCAGTATTTTAGTTGTTGTTACGGAATTTGGGCATGAATAGCTAAATGACAATGGCAACAATGATGATGATCAATATGACACCTGTGATGCTGAATATTGTGATCATACGCTTAACTATAGCTTTGTGATCCTTAGAATCATCCGGTTGATCACACAAAACGATTCCAGCACTATCGAATTGTGACTTCAGATGGACTGACATCAACACATTGATCGTCACCGCGGAAGAAAGAATGATTTCCGAATGTTTTCAGACTTCTTGGAAATGTGATATTCCTCAGCGACTTGCAATATGTGAATGAGAAGTCACTGATCGATGTGAGATGTTCAATGAATTTAACATCAGCAAGTTTCGAGCAGTTGAAGAATGCATAAGTGAGAACGACTTCCACCAACTCAGGAGGAGGTAGTTCTTGGGCTCTAACAAGAGATTCCAGATGGATATATTGAAGCCAGAGATGAATTTTATCGTATTATTGATACTAAACCATATGGATTTACTAAATCAAGGGGATTTTTGTTTAAAGATGTCATAAATTATCCATGTGATTGGTCTGGAAATGGAAAAATGATAATCAATGTTTCTAATATGGAAGACGTGCTATACATCAATGCTCATTTTACTTAATTAGAAATATATATGGGCATTATTTATGATTAATTAAAATTTTATTAACGATCAATTAGTCAAATTAGTTCAAATATGGGAACTATTTATGATTAATTTTAGATTTTTATTTTACTTGCGGTATTGATAAATGCTTCTTTGTGATCTTATATTTTCATCATCAAATTTGGCACCAAGTTCAATTAACTTTAACTCGCATAGTTTATTTTCTTCACTTTGGGCGTGATTCAGTGCAGTAAGTCCATTATTATCTGTCTTATCTATTTCTGCACCCAATTCAATTAATTTCTCAATTACTTTAACATTCTCCCTTTTTGCGGCATGAATTAATGCAGTAAAGTTATAACAAACAGAATTAAGAGAGTATCCTAAATCATGGAGATATGTTACAAGATGTGGAATTCCATGAAATCCACATAATGCAAATAAAGAATCATTTCGAGGTAATTGAGCTAATAAATAACTATAGAATTTCAAATTGAGTGTGAAAGCAACACAGTAATAGTTAATTTCCAAATTAAACTGTGAATGTAGGTAAACTGCTAAATCAAAATTATATGTTTCAATTGCACAATCCAAACAGTGACTATATGGGGTTATAAAATTCATGCATTCTTGAATTATTTCTTCATTTTGTCCAAGGATACTAAGACATAAACATTTTTGAGTTAATTCAATACCATTGCTCCTCAGGAATTTGAAGCATTTCACTGATCCATATCTGCAAGTGGACTGAATCAAAGGAAGTGGAAAGTAATTGTTTCCATAAGATCCATTCATATCATATTCATCATCAATAAAGCATTTTTGGAATTCAATTATATCATCATGTAGAACAAAGTAGTTGATAGAATCTCGAGGGAAAATGTCTAAAATCTCATCTAAGCTCTTTCCATTATTCGCTTTTTTGAGTGCTTCTCCAATGCTTGAATAAAAGAATCTGAAATGTGGTACTCGAAAATAATCTTTAAGCTTCAAATACAGTTGATAATATGATTGAGCCATTATGTGTCTGATACAAGAAGAGTCATTAATCATGTAAAAGTAAATCGAGTAATCGACTTCATGTGTGCTTGCATATTTTTTGATTTGCTCGAAAACACTTTCAACAGTGTCTTCAGTTAAATGGAAGATCTTTTCTACTATATCAATGTAGTCTTGATATGTGTTTATCAGGCTCTCAAACATGCTGACGTCGAAGATGCTTTCGAACATTATTTTAAAATGATGTGTTCTCAGTTTTTCTTCCAAATTAAATCAAAATTTCAATTTAGAACAGAAAAATATTATAATAATCAAAAAGGAAGAAAAAAAGGTAATTTTTCAAATTCAAAGTTGGAAATATTCAATTATAAACCAAGGTAAAAATGAAGAATTTAATCAAATTTTTGAAATGTTTTAATATGAATTCACATTCAATAATTTTTTTATAAAATTTCTTCCTACAAAATGATCTACATATAATCATATTATATTATTTTGTAATGAAAAATATATAAAATTATAACAAAATTACTTCAATCAACAACATTTTTAAAATATATATTTCAAAAAATACAAAAAAGGTCAATATTAATGATGCAAAACCAAACAAATCAATCAGTAGATTGCTGGCTCAGTATCCATCAGGTCTTACTCGGTTGAATTGATTTTTGAGTTTTTTGTATTATTTCTTTCTATTTTCATCAACAAGAGTCACACGCATGTAATGTTCAACCTGAAGTTTTTCGAAGTCGTTGTCAGGACAAATGTTAAATTATCCCAAGAATAATCGAATTGGAATGTGATCGCCTCTGACAGGAGATCCATTCATTATTTCAAAGTTTTTGAGTTCTGTTTTCTCATTTATGAAGAATGTTTCGCTTTGATACTTTTCTGTTCTAAATATTGAAATCGAAATTTGAACAATGTGTAAATATTCAGATTATTTTTGCCCTATTTAACAATGATATACCATTAATATCCATGATTTCATAATATAGATAATTATGCGATGGCTATATTAATGAAAAATGGATGTAAAGCTATAATTTGAAAATCATCAAAAATCTGTAAAATCATATTAATTGATTTTGATGTAAGATCTAATTATAATAATTCTTCTTTATGATGGTACATTAATTAAAAGTCATTGTAACAAACATTTTGATGTTGTGTGCTTTTTGACAAATAAACTTTATGATATGTCATGTAAAAATTTGTCTTGTCAAATTGGTATGTAAACCAAAAAATATTTTGGAGTAATATTTCGCTATATCACTATGTTCATGTATGCGTATATAATGCCGAACTTTGCCACGAAAATCTAATACCATGAGATATCAGTCTCGAAATGTAATGAGTTTTAATGAGTGATTAGAGTAGTATGATGTATGGCATGTGATGCAAAACAAAGCTAGGAGAGGAGAGCTAAGTAAAGTCGAAAATTGAATTGATTCAATTCACAAAATTAGATATTGAAGAATATTTCTGTTGTGGGTGTCATGCGCTCTATGAAAATGTATTGTTGCCACATGATTGATGTCTCTGCAAGTTCATGCAACGAAGTTAGCCATTAAGGAGGCCAACATTTTTAAAAACTTGATTTTCATTTTTAATTTCCATATTCACCATATTCGAAACATCGATAAAAAGATTTTAATACAAAAAGTGAATTTTCAAAAGGTTTACAGAGAAACAAGGCCTGAAATCGAGTGTTGTTGATGATTTTAAAATAAAAATGAAAAGGCCAAATGAATTCACAAAATTTTCTATTGTCAAAATTTATAATCAATGATGGATTCCACGAATCTTCAAGATTCGCAGAAATTAGCGATCAAAAATTCGATGCAGGTCATAATAGAGGACAACTTCTCGTACAATCCGCCAGAATTGAACAGTTTTAATCAAGGATGGGATACACTACAAAATTTGGGCTCATTAATATCGCAGGCATTGAATTCATATGAATTGGGCTGCAAGGACAAAGAATTTGGACGCTTTCTTGATATTTCGATCCGATACTTTGTTAATGAAACAATTAAAGTACAAACGATATCGAACACCAAACTTTACTTGCACAACTCGAACGGTCCAAAGTCCCTAAATCACTTACAAAATCAATTATTAATTTTTGCCCAAGAAAATGATCGCCTCATTGCGAAAATCAAGGATCTGAACCAAGAACTCGTCGACAAAGAGAAAATTTTGGCAGAAAATCAAGTCAAAGATGCAAATAAAAATGTTACAGATCATTCGAACACGACAGACGAGCTTAAAAAGCAGTTCCAGAACTCAGTTACCGAGAATCAGAAACTTTACAATATAATAAAGAAGAAGAATCTTCAAATTGAAAAAGCAAGACATAATATCACGCTTCAAAGAAGCAAAATCGCTGAACTTGAGGATCAAATCAAAGAATTAAAGTCACCACAGAGTTTTCCAAGATCAACATCATTAAATACGATTCATAATTCTCCACAAGACAAAAAGATCACTGTTGAGCTTCCTAATGATGTTTCCACATCACTATCATATGAGCAGGAAGCAATGGACAGCATTTCGAAAGTTGATGTGCAATTAAATGAACAGCAAGCAGAAATCGATGCACCAAACGCATTAATCGGCAAATTTAACGAGACAATCACGGAAGAAGATCTACTCAATGAGCACGAAAAACAACTCAAAGCGTTCGCTAATGAAGCAGGATGCCTTGAATATGATTTAGTTTCAATGGATAAAACATTATCGCAAATCTCGAAGTCGAACAAACTTTATCAAATCGACAACGAGCGTCTGAAGTCGCTATTGGATGAAATCAGAGCCACAATTGGCAACGAAATACCTCTTGAGTCAATTCCAAAGAAAATTTTAGAATTAAGAAAGAAATACAGAATCTTGAATTCAGAAAACGAAAATGTCACAAAGAAGCTTGTTTCATCTTTGGTAGTTTTCTTGACGAAATTACTCGAAGGAGCAGACCAAGTCGCATTCGGTGAATCACTTGTTCTTACAAAGAACAAAGATGTCAAAGCAAAGATCAAAGAGTCAATAGAAAAATGCCTCTCATTTGTTGTTTCAAATGATGGATTCCCAATCATCGAAAGCTCAAGCGGCGATGAGGAATCAACGATAAACATTCTCAACAATCTTGGCGTTCAGTATGGCAGCAATGTTCATGCTGTTATGCTCTTAATGTCTGCTGTCAATGGAAAACTGATTAGTTTGTTGAGAGAATCACAAAGAGCATTATTGAAAGTCACGGAAATTATCCCTCAGAAGGAAGGATCAACAATTCCTGCATCGATTAACTCTTTTGTGAGAAATCTTCAGCCAATGTTGAGGAGAATGGAAACAACGCTATTTTCTAGTTTCCAACAGCCTAAATCTGAGAATTTAATGGAGAATCTTGAAAATTACATCAACTCTGTGGACAAGTTGATAAAGTCTGTTGAACTTGATTTGAGGCCACAAATTAAGGACAGAAAGATTCCTATTACTGAACTCCCAGGAATGGTTTCTTCAATGCTTTCAAGAACACAGAATCAGTTGGTTGACAAAACAACATTCTTCGATAATACTTTAGCAGAAACGAGGAAAGCAGCAAGCAAAGAAAGTTCAGATTTGAATCAGAAGATTGGTGCAATGACAACTGAGATTTCACAACTCAAAGATGAAATTGAGAAATTAACAGCATTCAACACTGAGCTTGAAAATACAGTTGTTACATTAAGAGAAAGATCGGAAGCAAGCGAGCAAAAGTTAGCTAATGAAAATTTCAAGTCTGATAGACTTCGCATTGCAATGAAATCGCACGAAGATCAATTCCAGAAACGCACTGATTCGTTGTTGCAGATTGAGAAAGAAAGATATGATGAGAAAATTCAGCGTCAAAAAGAAGTTTGGGAGCGTCAGAGAATCATTTATGAATCAAGAATTTCTCATCTTGCAGAGAAACTCGAAGATGCAAAGTTCTCTATTTCTGATATCTCAGGCGTCTTTGATGAAACAGTTGCCAAACAGAAGGCAATTTCTTCATTATCTCAATTATCAGCAAATTCTGCTTCTCTCGGCTCAGTTTTGGATAAATGTTTTACTATCAAAGGTACATGGACAGATGAAAAGGTTGCAAAGGCGGTTGTTAAATTAGTTGACATTGTAAGAAACCTCGAATATGAAAAACTTAACTCAAGGTTCTAATTTTATATCCTGTTATTATTAATTATCTCGATAAATGTTTTATATTCTTATATTTTAACCTTTTAAATGTGACATAAATTGTTTTCCATTTAGACAAATTATTTGTTTGTCAACAATGGATTTCAATTCGGAACATACAACAATGAGTTATATATCAAAGTATTTCACCAAGAGAAAGGGCGTCCAAACACGAAAGAGCAGTTTTTGAGTGTGAATGAGATTGGTTTATATTCTGTATATTACCTTATAAAGCCATCTTGGCGAGTTAATAATTTATACCGATTTATGATCGAGTGGAACACTACCAATAAGTATAATATTTGGGATTAATCACATAATCCATATTTTGACAAAGAAACAAATACATCTCAAAATTATTTTGTTGATGGATTCAACAAAACTGTTACACTAGCAGATCGTGTTGCAACAAATTGCGTTTGGAGAGGCTTCGGAAACTCCTTATCTGGTACTACTATCTTAGAAGGTTGTCCTGGAAGCCCAGATTGGTTTTTTGGTGTTGGAATCACTCAAAGTGGAATTGGATATGGAAGTTACACCATTCCAGGAGATATTAACAATGGTTATAGTGAAGTAAATTTGTGGGCCAGATTACCAATTCTCGATTTGTTATATGATAAGTCATACATTCTACAAAATTACAATTGCAGAATTAATCTCATGCTAATATTTGTTTTCGTAATCTTGTAAAATACGATAACTTGATATTAAAGCATATATTAATGGAAATAAGTCCGTTTAGTTGTTATTGTTATGAAGTGAAACTTGAAGGTTTTCTTCTTCATGGTTTCCTTCATTAGATGTTTCTGTTTCGCTATTCTTTCGAATGCGATGGATGACGATTGCTGATCCAACGATGATGACTGCAATGAGAGCAACACCACTCACGATCAGTCCAATCATAAGAGACTTCGAGACTGGAGACTTCTGAGATGCAGCTCCAGTATTCTGACTTGAAGATCCATCCTGCTGCTCGTTTGAGTAGTACCATGGCCGCCGCCACCACTATGGGACAGATGTTGATGGCTGTGGCTGCGGTGTTGGTGTCAACGACCGCGATGGCGAAGATGTCCTTTGTGGTATTGGTGTCTTCGTTGGGAAAGGTGTCTGAGGTGGAACAGTCTTTGATTCTTCTGGCTGCTCAGATGTTGTAGTTGTTTCAATTGATGGGTCGTTTGTCTCTTCGTTCTATGGATTGTCAGCGAAAGGATCAGATGTGAAGTGCTGTTTGAGCATCTTCCTCGTCCTGCAGCACTGCTCAGGCGACGGGCATGTCAGCTCACGCGGCTGGTAGTACTGGTACCTGTTCAGCTTCCTCGTGTATGTGAGCTTCTGCCCTTTCTCTATGCATGTGAACTTCTCGACCTTGTTTATGTCTATCTGTGTGACTAAGAAGAGAGAAATTCTCGTATCCGTTGCACTTGTACTGCGCACACTGGTCGTTTCTGTAGTATGTGAGGCCAGTAGCTTCCCCAATCGTTGTAAAAATATCTGATTCTATGAGACATTGGAGCAAAAAAGCTCACGTTTAATGCAGCATAAGCAATTAACAAGATGTAGTAAACAATTGAGGAAAATACCTTTAAAATATTAGAATGTGGAATACCAAATAGTAATAAAATTTTTGATAATGACAAAAATAAAATCATTATTGAAGATAATCTTAATATATCATAAGCTACTAGAACCCTTTGGTTGATTGAAGTTTTCATGGAAAAAGTAAATGAATGTTTCAAAAAATAATAAATTAAGGCGAATACATCATTGACACTAAAATTGACGCAATAGCTGGTAATAGGATTAAATGGAATCCTCAATGAAATGACATTTCTGCGAAATGATTATACAGTAATATTAAAAAATAGTATCAAAATAATCATTGATAAAAAGAATGTTGCAGCAAAAGCTGAAACAAAGCAGACCCCTAAATAATCAAATATGCAACTACTTGGCTGTGTATCACTCATTGTCAAAGTCAACAATCGACTTGTGTATGAATTCATTTGAGAACTGAATTTAACCTTATTTTTATTTTCTTAGAAATTTTATGAGCGCAAATGCAATTGAAAAACAAATTGTTGTATTTAATTAAAATGGAATATAAATACAACAAAGAAAAATATTGTTCACTATATTTTCCCAACGGTTATATTTTTCGTGATTTATATTTTGATAATTATAACAATTATTCACTAAATTTGAATAGAAAATAACATTATTGCAAATAATAGAATTAATTCTCTGAACATTTCCAACGCATTTGAACGAATCACAACAGTAATTCTTTAAAATCAATGTATCTATACCACTTTCACAATAAAAATCTGTTGTTGCTTCATTATTAAAATATATGCAATTATCAATATTTAAAGGACTATGGAGGCATGATCTAAATGTCCCATACCGATTGCTAGCATTACATTTGGCAATGGTTACTTAAGAAATGGTATAATTCTTTGAAGTTTGGGCCTGAATTAATACTGAATATGATACATTAATATAAGATGTGCAAGGGTGTGTTTAGTGCAGAAAGATAAAGAATGTGTTGAAATGTTATAATAATATCATTATAAACCCTATCAAATTTAAGCATTATAGCTATGGTTTGAACTTTCTATTTCAATTATAAGTCACTCAAATATGACAATTTTGACATCCGGCATTTTTTGCACAATTTGGGTATCAAAATTTTTCTTGCTTGAATATAGTGGCCAATAGCAAAGTACAGATCAATTTAAGCATATGCATAGATAGGCCAAAAGATTATGAATCGGAATCTATAGAGCAAAATAAAAAAAATCAAGGCTGTGTAACTTGAATAACTCTATAAAAGCGAAACTGAATTTTTTTTTGTGAAATTTCAAAAAAAGTGAAAACACTTTCATCATTTGTCATGATGTCATATTGTGTTCACAATCAACTACAATCTATCTAATGTTAATATCCAATAAGAATATATCTTATTTATATATATTATATCGTTGTTTTCCTTCATAATATCTGTATCAGATCAAAATAAAAAATTACGTCTTATTTTTCAAATTTGTAATTGAAATGCTGTTTTGATCATATACATCAAACTTGACTTCATTCAATTGCAAAGAGTAATAGATCATTAACTATAGATCCGTTGTGTCCCTAAGGAAAGTAACTGGCACATCTCAGTAATTAATGGAAAAGCAAATATTCGATGGAAATCAAATTTTTGTCAAAAAATTGTGTTTGCGGAGAAAACATTTCTTTCGAGATTTTCGTTTTCATATCATTAATAAATCATCTATCTACTAATGTTATTATAATAAATACTGTATCTATTATATATGGTAACTATTGTCTATGTCTTTTATCAATCATTGGGTTGACTGTAATGAAAATAAAAAAATTTCATCTCAGATTGTCAAAATTCGAGCCGTCTCTATTTATGGGATTGCTTATCAGCAACCTAAGATTCAGTTTCAATTATGAGTATATCCATAGATTATATACGAGGTATACTATACGTATAATAGCAGAGAAAGATTGTTTCAAAAATTTTTTGAAGAGAAAGTGAAAATTTTTCTTCGTCACATCAAAAAATGAACATTTTGGCGCCAATTTTTCCCGCGAAACCGCTCTCGGACTCAATTTTGATTTTATATCCCTCCATGGCGCCAAAATTATATGACACATTTCTCTATATAAGAGTTATTATATGTGTATATTATATATGTGTTAATAGAATGATTCAGATTTGCTCCAATCTTTCTGCACTAAACACACCCTTCCACACCCTATATTAACTGAATTAATAAATTTAAAGCGATGTTCTTTAAAAAGTATATGGACTTTAGAAAGGACAGAACTTAGGAAGAAGGGTTCCAGCATCTTGATGTTTGCTGACATAACGGCAATGCTTTGTTCGGCTCTGCTTTGTATTCACTGAGTTTGTTTTCAACTACTTTGCAGTGATTGAGTTTGTTTGGCTATGTTTTGTAGTGTCCCACTTTATATTCATTAAAGAGGCATAAGTATCGATAACACATATGCGTCTGTCTTTTGGAAGCTATTGGTGCATTTTATTCAAGAATAGATCATAACACTTATAGTTGGCAATACTGACATTGTCTATAGTTAATCTAAAGATAGTGCAAAACAATAATAAAAATTAACCTTAATGTAATGAAAAAAAAATTGCAGTCATTATTCCATAATCTATTGAATGAGCTTTGTTAGTAATAGTTTTGAAATTTATAAAATTGTTGCTGGCACAGATCCATCATGTTTAGCATTATTTAATCCAAATTGTCAATGATGGGATCACAGTGAGCAACAATTCTTTCAAGTTAATATGATAAATAATTCAATACAATTATAATCTATTGCGTTGCTATCATATCCTGATAACATTCCGCCCAATAGAATCAGAATTCTTGGATCAGAATCAATAGATGGCTAATATACAGATATTTACTATATCGACGATTGCTTTTGTAGAGAGAACTTATATCCAATTGCAGGTGACCAGCATTGTCCAAAAAATATTTCTAAAAAATACTAAATTAATTCGAATCGATTTTTAAAATCATTCCGAGTTGTAATGGATGGCTTTAATATGTGCAATATAACAAGTGGATGCTGTAATACATGCTTTCTTTTAGGGGGAATAAAATTCGAAGGAACATTAATATCCAAAATCAAATATCATTCTCTGGAAGTTATGGTTGAGTACCGATGTCATTTTCATATATTTTTTTAACATTTTGTTATCTGCTTTCATCTATATATAATCATATGAAGATAAGCATTTGAAAATAAACTGCTTGCCCAAAGGTGAAAGCAGATGAGATTTAACAGCGAATGAAGCAAAAATACACTAACTTAAATTCATCATCAAAACTATCGATTTTTTGCTTTCAACTGATGTCAATACTCATTGCAAGTCTTTTAATATCGTTTAATACAACATTTACTACATTCTTTTAGTTGTATTGGTTAATATATTTTCGAAATATTTTTACTTTCATTTAAATGCTTTCTTCTCCTTGGGTTACGCTTTGGCAATAAAGAAATGCTTCCCACAGCCAAATCTATCTTTAAGAAAAAAATTTCAAATTATTAACATTTTTGATTTAGAAAGATGCTATGCAGCTTTCATAGATACACTATACTTGTCAAGTAGAACCTATCCTTACTGAAATTCTGCTTTTCCCCACATATTTCCAATTTTCCAAAATATGTTATATCTATTTTAAGACATTACACACTTATAAAGCTTTTGTTTATTCTTGAGCGATTTTTACATTGTTAATTCATGATAATCTCGCTTATATGTTTATAATTACACTTTGATCTCACCTTCTTATACGAGATTTATATGTTTTTATAGGCCCTAAACCTAGACCAGTCTGTACCTAGTGCAGCTACACTAGTATTTAGGTCCTAAATAAACTCCTTTATAGAGATAAAATTCGACATATTTTGTTCCCTAATGCCACTATGTTTAAAGGCTTTTTAACCGTCATTTCTCTCAATTCCTCTCAATAGGGGCCACCTTTGGGCAACCAGTTTACAAATTATTGCAATAGAGAAAAGAAAATAAATGTAAAACTCATTTTGTCATGTAAAATCGTTTCGGTTGTGTAAATTAAATAATTTGACTTGTAAAATAATTTTGTTTTGTAAATTTTTTTCTGACATGTAATAAGATTTTCATCGTTTTCCCCTCTTATTTTTTACATAACCCTTTAAATTTTTTAGTCGATATTAATTTTTTTCGATGACTGGCATTCAAGAGATCAAAAGGCTGATGAGTCTGCCCGAAAACCAGGTCTGTGCAGACTGCCAGTCCGCAAAGCCTGACTGGGCGTCGACCACTTTCGGTGCTTTCATCTGTTTGAAGTGCAGCGGAATTCATAGGTCGCTAGGAACACATATCACGCTCGTTCGCTCGTGCACGCTTGACTCATGGCCTCCTAAACTACTTTCCGTGATGCAAGCTGTCGGAAATCAAAAACTAAATGAATATTTCGAAGCGAATTTACCCGAAAACTTTGTCAGGCCGAAAGGAACAGATACAATGGCAATGAAGAGATTCATCGAAGACAAATACGTTGCAAAGAAATACTCAGATAGAACAGCAACACCTCCACATCTTTGTTTAGCTAATTCAGTATCGATAAACAATTCTACACCAACATTTGCACAGAAGGAAGTCCCCAAAGTCATAAAAACTATACCTCTTGCATCAAAAACAATGTCAAGATCACAATCACAATCAAACGACGTCGATGATGCAATTGCACTTATTTCATCAACACCTTCACAGACGCGAGGCAAAATCCGCATAAAACACTCACGAACAGCAAAAGAAACGCGCGTTTTATCAAGATCACAATCGGATAACGGAATTATTGATCCAGAACCTGTTGAAGAGCTCACTAATAATGATATAGATGATTTCTTCGACGAAAAACCAAAAGCAAAACCGAAAACACAAAAATCACAAACAACAACTAAAAAAGCAGCGTCAGCACCCAAGAAACAAGCGATAGAAAAGCATGAACCAAAAGAACAGCCTAAACCTGCAGCAAATACTGAAATTGACGACTTCTTCGCTGAATCAAAAACAATTCAGCAACAAAAACCAACTCAGCAGCAGCCAAAGCCACAACCAGTTAAAAAGACAATTATAGACAGGCCATTGAAGATTGTTGTTGAAGAAGAAAGTGAACACGAAGAAGAAGAAAAACCAAAAATGCTTCTTTTGCAAATGGATGAAGATGAGAATGATAAAGCGAATGTTGACGATTTCTTTGATAACGATGATGACGAAGAGCCTCAGAACGTTGCAATTAAAGAATTGCCGCCATTAGAAACAACACCAACAACAATTAAACAACAACCGCAAATATCTGAACAAAAACCTGCCACTAAACCACAACTTAAAACAGTTGAAGACGACGATGATGCACCAAATCCATTTACAGAAGAAAAGAAGAATAACAATGGATATCCAGTATTGCCAAATGTCGAAGATGAGGATGAAAACAAAGATGAAATTGATGACTTCTTTAGCGACAATCCTAAACCAAAAGCAGCCGAACCAGCTCCGCCTCAACGTCAAAAGACACAATATGAATCTTGCAGCTTCGTTCCATCAAAGGAAACATATCATCCAGCAACACCAGATAAACCAGAAATTCTCGAGAAACTTGAGCATGGTTACGACAAAGCAAAAGAAAAAGCAAATCAAGCATTCGATTTCTTCAAAGGTAAAATTAACCAACTTATGAACAAAGATGAACAAAAGCCAACTCAGCAGGCCACACAACAGCCTCAGCAGCCACATCAGCAACAATATTCTGCTCCACCACCACAAACAACCAGTTTCAGAAAACCAGCAGAACCGATTCAAGACATCGATGATTTCTTCGATGAGCCAAAGCCAAAGAAAGCAAATACTGCTTCTTTGACACCTCAACAAGGCTCAGACTCAAAAGTCTACAAAATACATAAGAGAGGAACACCACAGCCTCAGATAACACCAAATGAACAGCCATTAATCAGGCAGCAACAGCAGAAACCAAAAAAGGAGGAATCACTCGATGAAGCCCTTGGAGCTATTGTCGGAGATATTCCTTCAACACAATCATCATCAACACATTCAGCAATTCAAAGAAAAAGAACAAAAATTCACCGCAAATAGATATATATTATTTAGTTATTTTATTCATAAAGTGTGATTTTCTTTCCTCAAAAATATGAGAATTGCAAGAGCTTGTTTGCAATAGGAATCGTTGTATAAGTTTCTAAGCATTGCAATAAGAAATAAATGCAATTCATTCCCAACGTGACAATTCGTTTTCAAATGTTTTATCTGCCATGTAAACATTTGTAAAATGGCATAATTACTTGTAAGTTGTCATAATAATTTGTTAAGTGTCGAATTATATAGAAGTCAAAAAATTATATGTATGATTTTTCAAGCTTTCCTACATTGGAATCTTTAAATAATCCGATATTAAAGAATAACAGCCCACCGCCGAATAACAGTTCAGCACCAGATAATCAGCAAACTAAAGACAACCCTCAAATTAAGAATAATTCTGAAAGCAAACAAAAACCAAACAATCCTCCAATGCTCAAGAGTAAGCTACTTTCCAAAAAACTAAAAACGCCTTCACTAAACTCACAATTCTATGAAAATATCAGAAACAACAAACTCTCTGAACTTACAGAAGATCAATTAACTTTCTAAAACATCTTGCACATTTTGCTTATGGGTAAGAAACAATTAGTTGAGAAATACATTGTTCAAAAGAAATTTGATGTCAACACTGTCGATTCTTCTGGAAACTCCTTATTACATAATACCACAATTCTTTCGGACATAGATAACATTGTTTTTCTTTACAAAAATCACTTCAATATTAATATCAAGAGCGCGAACAACGAAACACCATTGATTATTTGCTGCAAGTTCCCATACTTGACTGATTCTGCACTGACACTCTTGGATATGAATGCAGATGTCAATGTTCTTGACAAAGATGGTGGTAATGCACTTTATTATGCTTCCTCGCAAACAGTCGTCACCCAAAAAGATGCCAAAGTAAACTCCAATCTTGTTAACGAGTTGCTCAAAAAAGGCTCAGAACCAAATATTATTCACATTTCCAACAATTCTTTGTCTCATTGCCTTGATGTTGCCGGTTCTGAAATGATCGAACAAGCTCTCATAAAAAAGAATGCAAAGCGATTTGAATGCATAAAGGACCCGCTGAGTCATGTCTTTGATCAATAATGTTATTTTGCAATTACAAAATTGTAAAGATGAATTATATCAAGGCGAAACATTGTTAACGGGATCTCTCAATAAACAACGATATGATTTGGCAGAGGTTTTTCTCAAACTTGGATGTAATATATCCATTCCAAATAAGAGCAAAGATGATCCAATTTCACTGGCCATACAATCGAATTTTCACCAACAATTTATTTTGTTAACATATAATCAAAATGTCAATGGTTATCCATTATTGCAATTTATTTTGAACACTTATCATATTGCATTGTTCAAAATATGTCTTAACGATGTAAAAAAGATTCAAAGCTTTGACTTTAATTCATCAAATCCAAAAGGTCGTTCTCTACTTTTTGAAATGTATGAAAGATGTAACGTCGAGCCTTCGTTGCGTAGTTTAATAATATCTTTCAAGAATAGGATCGATTTCAATCACCGTGATAATGACCGCACAAATATAATTTATTATCTAAAAGAAGGTAATAAAGAGTTAAGAGATTTTAACATCTTCTATGACAATGGTACAGACATCGAGGCACTTGATTCAAAAGGAAGAAGATCTCTTTATTATTTTATTGAATCAAAACGTGAATCTGTTGTCAAAGAATTTCTCAAATTAACAAACAGAGTCCTAGATGAAGAATGGGATTTATTGTATTCAGAAGGTGATTTTTGGGGAAATATCCTTGATGTTCTTGAGGAACGTTTCGGCTTAATTACAAATGAAGAAGAAATTCAAACTCAAGAAGAAGAGAAATCAACAAATGAATAGGAGAAACAAACTCAAGATGAAGAGAAACAAATTCAAGAAGAAGAGAAACCAACGGAGAAGAAATTCATGGAAGCAACGAAGAAGTTCATTAATAGGTGATCTTATAAATAAACATCAATATTTATTTTAATCTCATGAATTTCATAAAATTTGACAATTGTCAGATTGTCATATTTCCCAAATGGAAGTAATTTTTCATGTATCAAACGGAGACGCGATTCACGAGCGTTACCATGGCGAGATAACGATTGGAGAGATTGAGGAGATGTTTAAATCGAAATATCTCCCAGAAGCAACTAAAATTCGATTTTTATATCAAGGAAAAATCCTTTCTACCGATAATAAGTTGTCAGATATTAACTATGTTTCTCCTAAAGAGATTATTGCATATCCAACACCTATGTTAAAGCCAAAACAAAATATTTTCGATCCAAAAACTCAATCAAATTCGATTTCGAGCGAGCAAAAATCTAAAATAGAGAACAAAACAACCGCTGAACCAGTTAAAACCATCGACAAACAAAAACAAGATTCTTCAATGCAAAAAGCTTCAAATAATCAATCAACAGCACCAAATACACCAGAAAGTACTCTAAAAATGGATAATAAGGATAAATCCAAAGAAAATATTAATCAAAATTTTAAACCAACATCTCCAGCATCACAAAATGCAAACCAACAGCCTCCTTCAAATCCTAAAGAAAATTCGGCCCAACCAAACAAAAATCAAAATCAAAATTTGAATAAACCTCAACAGAATCAGAATAGGCTAACTGCTGGCTTTCCACCTGGTCCAAGGCCTCCGACACAGCAAGAATTAGACAGAATTAGAAATCCAAATATTGAATCTGTGCGAAAAATCATTATGGAGAAGCCCAATGTTAGTCTTTATGCTGTAATAAACTCCATTGCAAAGACAGATCCTGTTCTTGCTGGCAAAGTTAGAAATAATCCACAACCATTTCTAGCAGTAATGGGAATTCCTTATAAAATTGAAAATGGAAAGATTGTCATCCAAAATAAGGATTGATGGATCATGATTGAATATTAGTAATATGATTTTGAATTCTTTATAAATAAATGTGTTTATTTGCAAATGAACGTGAAAAATGATATGACTAGTTATGCATACACTAAAAACTTAGCAACACATGATTTTGAGCATGAATTTGCAAAATTCATTATATCTCTTTAGAACTTTGTTTCAATCTGACACAGATCCTTTCTTGATGTTTTGTGGCCATTGTTTGTGATTGTAATGATATAATTAAAAAAATCATTGAAGATGGTGATTGAATAAAGAAAGAATATGAGTTTGATTGGAATCAAAGCTCCACATGAAGCACTCTTCAATAGAATATAGTTTTCAAATGAACATCATTTTTTAAAAATCTCATTACTCAAGATGTCAATTATTTAACTATTTACCAACGTGCCAATAATATACTCTTTATATACTTTGTTAAAATTCATATTACATCTCATAGCTCTTAATATATATATTTTCATTTATTAAAAACAAAAATAAAAAAAAATTGATTGGCGTAACATTAAATACATAAAATTTGATGGTGTTCCCCAAGTTCTCGAACCATAATTTCGTTAAATATAATTTTCATAAAAAGATATTGAATTTTTTTCTCTGGATAATTTTAATTTTTTGAGTCCCTTTGCAATAGAAACAGCGGTGGTTAAAGATGGACAAACAATATTGACTTGAATTTTTGACTTTTTCCACGATAAATTTGAACACAAAACGATATCCTTCTAAACAATACAGCTGCATTTATAATCCATCAATAGACCAACATCAATAGGATATAAATATCATAGCATTCATTTTATCGATACCAAAATGACAACAATAAGAATATAATAAAATATAAGGTTATCATAAATACGAAATGTCATCTGAAGATAATCTTTCGAAATCATTCTTTCCAACGCCGGACCAAATGTTTGATGTAAAGCTTCCTCCCGAAATGTCCAACTTCGTGGAATCGTTTAACAAAGATCCGCAAGTTACGATAACAAATCTCAAAATTATCAATGAAAGTTTCGCTGATCCGTATTATCTCGGACGTATTCTCAGTACTACTCAGGGACTATCACCTTACAAACGATCTGAAATCCTTTTAAATCCTTCATATCAAACACAACCGATTTTATTTTTCTTCTTTTCGTCGTTAAATTCAGAATTTACAACAATCATCGATTCGGCGTCAGTTTTATTTAGTCTTATGGCTTTTCCCAACAATTTTTCTTTATTAAAATTAATTTTCAACAACTTTACCGAAGCTTATCTCACGAAAAACCCATATTGCAGATTAACTAAAGCCGAAGTTTCAGCCGTTGCAATCTCTTTCATTGGTTTTTGTGCAAGATCAAAAGCAACGAAATTAATTTCGCCTGACGAGTTCAAATCATACTACAAGAAGTCCACTATTTCAGAGGAAAACATTTTCCACTTATACTCAGAAATCATTTCAAAGCATTTAACATTGAAATACATTTTCGGTGAATATTCAGAACCACTGGAACTCCAAAGGACCGGATCTGTATCATCAAAGGTTACTCTGTTCAAATTAACAAAGGCTTCATATCTCAAAACGGTCGGATTTTGGCTTGAGATTTATTCAGATTCTAAATTCACGAATTTGAAGAATAAGTTCCTTCTCTTTGACGTCACAGCAACAGTTACGAAGTCTCAGGATGGATACACGCTTGATATTTCTTCAAATACATCTTCAAAACTTATCATTGCCGCGAACAAGTTCCACGAGGACGGAAAGTTCACAATCAGTGCGGACTCTCAGGACGCTTTAATAGAATGGGCAAATATTATAAATTTCATTTCGTTTATTTGCTCGTTGCATGCTGTTATCGACTCTGGCATCCAGAAAGGTGAAATCAGTGTCGATTCTTTGTATTAATATGTTCATTATGATTTAATTTTTGTAGAATTAATAAAAAAAACACGGAATTTTATCTTATCATAGTTACAAATGCAATATTTCACTTTGTGGAGATGAACTCAAACGATAATTCAAAGCAACGTGCGAAAAAAATAATATTCAAAAATTGAATAATCAATTTGAATAAAATATGACTTAAATTAATAATAATGAGTCCAAGTGATAGACTAAAATTATGATAAATATGTTTGAAAATTTATCATCAAAATATATTTATCAAATCAGTGTATATTTAGTTAAAAGGTATCACGATGCAATGCACAGCTTTATTTTATATTAAAGCAAGTAATGATAAATGCTAAATATGGTTTCATGATATTGAAATTTAAAGATGCAATATGAAGTGGAGATCATCCGATTTTTATTTTCAAATATTTTATTTTTGTGTTTGCAAAAATATTTCATATAACATGCTCAATTGAAAGATCATTGAAACTGGTAAATTCCATGTTATTATTTTTGTGAATTCATTCTGATCCTGTTGATAGAGTTCTTTGGAAATTATATATTTCCTAGAGAAAGAATTTAATGTTATATCATCAAATGAAACGAAGGATGATTTTGAAATTATACTCTAGCTATGAAGGTTCATCAGTTCTTTATTTTAGCTGTTTTAGTAACATCATATTGAAACCTGATACAGTTTGCAAAAATTTTTTTATGAAACGTGTTCTGTTTCTCAATGTTCACTTGAATTTAATTGTGATTTTGAATTCACCTAATTGTGATTCTAGTTTCGTTTTTATGGAATAATTATTGATAACAACACAAATATAACAAAAAATGAATTATAATCAGGAACTGCATTTGTTCCTTATATTGCATGTCATCACCATTTGAAACACAACATTTTTAAAAAAAAAACTTCTTAAATAAGATTCAATTCGATGAATGTTGTATTATGGAAAATATTTGTGATGAAACTATTTATATTGTAGAACCTATAGTTTCAATAAAGAATTGTTCAATTGACAAAAATGATTCTTTCGTTATTCAAACAATGGATATCAATATAATTGGAACAGGATGATTCAAATTAATCAATAGCAATTTAGTATTACGTGAGTGTGAAGCAGTTTCTGAAAGGATGACTTTTATATCCAACAAGAAAATTCATTTGTTGCACGAATAACAATCAAGAAATCAATTTTTTACGCTCAAATGGATTTGGGATCATTGGTTTAATTTGGAGCAATACTCCTGAAATAGTTTGAAACGAAATACGTTTTTTTATTCATTTATCATGTATAATGAAATTATATCATTTAAACTTGTGTAAAATGAAAAGATGTCATTATTTTTATTGTAGATTCTGTTGTGTTTTGTGCTTCATAGTGTGAATCCTGATCCTGGAATTTGGGAACATTACTTCCTTGGTGTTGAATATGAACATATTCAAACGAATTCTGGTTTGTATTCATTCATGTTTTATTCCTGTTTTATAGATCATTGCAGTTTTTCTGATTTGAATAATAGAGCGATATACTATGATCACAGTGAATATGGTTCAGAGATTTTAATATCTTTTTGTTCTTTTTCAGGTTGTTTTACGAGTGAAAATGAAAGTGGGTCTGTATATATAAAAGGAGGTAGTTTTATGATGTTCTTTTTTGTGGAACTAAATCCTCAAGCGACCAAACTAGCTCATTTTGCTATCTCACTTCAGCTGGTCAAGGGCAACCAATCGGGATCAAAAACTATATTGAAACTTGTAGTATCTCTCAATGCAATTCTCCCAATGTCATTGAACAATCATACCATGCTGCAAATCAAAATTCAACAAATATCACAAAAAATAATGCTGAATCTTGTCCTGCATTATATGCTCACTGCTATTCTTATTTGTTTTCGCGTTTCTGTTCTTACAGTAAAAATATTGCAACTAATTCATAAAGTTATCAGTTTATCAGGCGATTGTTATTTATTTTATGCAAACATAATCAAATACGCGAAAATGTCGATGCAATAATTTTATGTTCCTATAGTCGAACAGAATTCCATGATTCTTGTATTGTTGGAAATTTGAATGATGAAACATTCAATAGAGGTACATTTATATTGGTGGACCGCGCTTATGATAAAGGTGATAATGGATTTGTTAGTATTACTTCAAAATCTGTCAGCACAGCTTCTGCAGATTTCAGTTTCACGAACCCACATCTCTTATTTGGCAAATGTCGAGCAATACAACAGAAAACTCCATTCATTTTCCCGAAACAAAATAACAATGTTGTTTTGCAATGTACCTGCTACAACCAAAACTATTTTGTTTACTTTTCTCGTTCAGTTGATCTCGGAATTATCAGTCTCATTAACAGTGGCGTTTCCACATTTTAATAAACTTAGATATATATAAAATCTCAGAATGCTAATTTTAGAAATTTTATGGCTCAATGATGATCCGCATATATCTATTTTAGCATGAGCCTGGTTTTGATATTTGTCATTCTGCCATACTAGATTATCAATAAAAAGCAAATACCACCCACTACAAACACACCACAAACGCGCTAAAATATCTTCAATATTTATTCAAATCATGTATTTACATGTCAAAATATCATTGTAAATTGTTAAAAAAATATGAATATAAGAATCCAACAAAATACTTGATGCAAATAAGTTGGAAAGGGACTTCATCCCTATGGCTTTAGGATGCCTTACGTGTGTGCCCGTTCCTGGTTGTGAATTTTGGATATCAATAGCAAAGATATGATTAAAACAATTATGGCATTGATTTTTCAGTGTCATTCATGGCATAAATTAAGATATTTAATATTGATTTCATTGATCATAAAATTTATTTAACAACTAATCATTAACAGTAGGTAAATGGTTAATATTCATCCTTTTTATAATAAATATGCTGAAGTTCATTCACTATATGAAAAAAATATCTTGAAAGATTAAATCATCAAAAATTAGAATAAATAATTGATATAATAAGACTAAGAACTTTATGTTCATCAAATGTCTCAAGTATTGTGATCTGTTAACGTAGAGAAAACATTTGAAATTTACCCTATTTACAATAATTCATAGATATAAAGCAATAATTGTTATAACATTGCTAATAGCATAGCATATATGAAAAGCCTTAAATATTACCACATATTATCGTAGAGAAAACATTTTCAATTTTTCATTATTAGAAACAATCATTAATTAAATTGAATAACTGGCATGATATTTCTAGGAACTTTGTATACATCAATTTTCCAAGATGTTATAGTCTGTTTTCGTAGAGCAAACATTCTCAAAAATCCATAATCATAAATTAAATTTAATAACTTGTTTGTCATTAATATAAAATATGCGTACATCAAATGTATAAAATATTAGTGCCCATTATCGTAGGGTAAACTTTTTCAATTGTTCATGATTGGAAATAATCATCAATTAGATTGAATAACAGATGTGATATTACTAAGAACCTTGGTTAAATCAAGTGTTAGTGTCTGTTATCCTAGAGTAAACATTCGAAATCTTCAATATTGGCAATAATTGACAATTTACCTAATGTGAAAGTTTATTTACGTGACAAAATTTTGCTAATTTTTTCCATCATTTTTCATGTTTTATCAAAATTTCGACAAAAAGAGTACCTCTGTATGCTATTTAAACTAAATTTGGAAGAAATGGATAAAAAACTATCTATAAGGTTAAATCTCCTTCTCAAAAGTGTTATCCTCTCTCGATCTTTGTGAATATAGATAGAGAAAACATTCTATAGCATGTTTCACCAAAAAATTTTCGAAAATATTACAGTGAAAATTAACTCTAAAAAAATGTCGCATGTTTCAAAGCGGGGGATTGAAAGACAACTATTATATAAACTTTTAAGGTTTTTTGCACCATTCTTTTCGAAAATTGATGGCAATATAATTTCGATAAAATCTACCAAAAGATTTGCAAGCTGGGGATATGTTGTTGTCGGTTCCTAAGTGTATGCTTTTAATATACAGTCGAATAATTGATAGAATAACAATATAAATAATAATTAACCAAATCAAATAAACTTCTTTAACCAATCTCTGTCTAACTAATACATTTTAAACGAAAGATTATGAAGATTCATATTGGTAAATTCTTGCAACTGAGAACTTTAATGCATGAAATCAAATCAACAACTCATAATTTCATTGTTTTTTTATTTTTTAACTTATAAATTTAAAATACATACAAAAATGTGAAGCGAATGATAAAGGTGGCGAAGCCTAAAAATGAGTTTTGACAAAAATGATTAAATTTAAGAAAAAAAATAACCAAAAACTCTATGCCTAATGGAATATTATTGTCATTTTTAACCGTGTAAATTTTGTAAAAAAATGACTTTTGTGAATGAGATGAAAATAAATCGGAAATACCTTATGCACATCCCCTGTAGAATCCAAATTCATCAATATTTTTGGAACAAAACTAGTTTTTGATGTCATAATTTTTTGATCGATCAAAACATGATTTTGTAAACCTTTCAAAAATCTTCCATTTAATTATCTTACAAATCTTTCTTTTGCCATTAATTTGATGATATTTGGTTTTCAAATTTTCTCTCAATTCCAAAATATCAAAAAATTTATTAAAAATATAATTTTATAATTTAAAATATGATATAAAACAAAAATGAAAACAAAATTTTGTGATAAAAGCCGTCGAAACCAAAATTTTGATGAATCGACATGATAATGCATCGGTAACTGTTGCCGATGGCCCTCTTTCTCTCGCGGATGTGGAGTGCTGGAAGCCAGTTCTCGGCATGATGCCTGATCCTGAGACAAAGAAGGCCGTAGAAAAGCGTAATGAAGAATTAATTATTCGAAGAATCAACTGGGTGAATAAGAATTACAAAAATTGGATGAAAATATGGCCCGAAGGAACGCCTTTGCACTTCTTTGCAGCTTTAAACAATTTCAAATTACAACCATTCGATATGGAAATAGAACTTAAAAAAGACAACTTTATAGCAGAATTAGTCGCATTCGTAGGTCCGCAAGCTGAAATCTTCAAGCAGAAGTTCCAAGGTACAAACAAAACCACAATTCCAAAGTACTCGCCTGTTATTGACCTTTCTCCAGAGGACAGACTGGCAGCGATAAAGAAATTGCACATGCCAGACATCAACTCTTGGCCTTCGAAGTACTATAACAAGGTAGTCAAAATATTTCAAGAAAATTATGACTTGATGGACGAGAAGAGTTTCACTGATAGCTTCCACTGGACCATAGAGCAGTGCAAATTCGTCTACGAAGAGCTGAAGAAAAGAAACGCGTTTGAAAAACCACAAAAGCAGAAAAAGAAAGCCAAAACTAAACGTACATTCACATCAATTACTTTCATTAAGGACGGTAAGAAACACCGTCTCGGACAGTTTGTTTTTGATCCAATTGATCAAACGCAAAATCCATTAAGAGGATATTTAGATCCAATAACTAACCTAGAATTTCATCGTCCTATGATATGTCCATATGGATATGTCCTTGATTATAACACCTGGTGGAACAGATTGCAACAATCTCATCAGCATCCATATCAAGATGTTCCATTTACTACTATGCAATCCTTGACAGCCCTCACCGTGAAGAATTATGACGAATACAAGGAAAAAATACGAAATGCTCCCTTCGCAAAATGCGATAATTAATTTTTTGTGTTATCTATGTGTTATTTTTTGTTTTATATGTTTGCATTCTTTAAATATATTTCTTGTAATTAACTATTTCATGCAAATTAGATATCTCGAGATTTTGTTAATTAATCTATCAAAATTTTGTAAATTTAGCATCAGCAGCCTACAGAGAGATGATATTTTCATGTTTATGAAAAAGTTCAGAAAATTAGTCAGACAATATGTAAAGTTAATACAATTTTGAATGATATAATTAAAAAATTAAACGTGCTGCACTCAAAAACATCATCCTCTTTTTTTAAATGAACGTAGGTAATGAAACGAGAAAACTGAACCAATGTGGTTCTCTCCGTTCCGATATGTGTGAATATTCACATCGAATTTTTGTGTGATGCACAAAATTGGGAAGACAAGCAGCCTGTGATATAAAACTAAAACCTTTTGGCCTCATGGAAACTACGCAATGAGAGTGTAAGTTCGGAAATTGGACAAAATTAACCATGCCAATCATCTATATTGAGGGTGTTTTCGAGGATTTCGTGGTGTTTCATGAAACCATTCGCTATTTGTTGGTTAAAATTTCAATAATTGCGACAAATGGCAACCGAAATCAAACGGTGAGTTCCTTTTTGTGTTGCTTAACGAAAGTAATCCGTAGTTTTATGTCATATTAAAAAACTAGGATACGTATCAAATCATCTCCAATAAACTGTTTCTCGGTGTGTTCTCTTAAGAAAAAGTCTGCTTTCGACTAATTTAAAGGTTTCTCATGGTTAAAGTTTATTAAACTGATTTTTTAACCTGTATCAGGTCGATTTTTTGCAATAATTAATTAAATGCCATTATACTTCATGAAATCTACTAGATTTTTCTTTTGCACTATAATATCAAAAGATCAGCATGCATTGTCGCTTAACAATATTTTGAATATAAAATATAATCGAATTGAGCAAAATTTTGACGAGAAATAGAGTTTCTTTGTCATGGAGAATCCAATGGCGAAGTGCAAATTAATCGGTATTTCATGTACCCCCTTTAATTATTTTTAAGGCCCTTTTAAAAACAACTGTTAACTTTTTCGTAGTCAAATATTTGAAATTACCGAAATCTGTAATCTCCATTCGATATAGTTTGCGATGTGGTATTGATTTATTGGTTATAAACTAAATCAACATTTTTCGAATTCTGTGTCAAATAGAATGAACTTATTTTTGACTTTGGACAATCTCATCGTATGCTCCTATAAATGTTATAGAAGAATATTATGATTAAATTCGCCAACTATGAACACCAGTCGTAGTGCGTTTATCTAAAATTGTAATCCGCTTTTGGTAAATATACCAAACGAATCATAACTTTATATTCATATATAAGCATCTATATGATATCCAGATTATGCTGTATAAAGCGATTCCTCCAACAATGATTTAATTTTAAATTTTCCAAAATTAATAAACGAAACGATTATTTCTCCAATAATTTTACAAAAAAAATTCCACCACCTTTTAACTTAATATAGCCATTGCTACACATTATAGATAAAGTTATATAGAATCTAAATTTATGAATTATCTTCAATTTGAAGCATAAGAATGACTTAAAGAAAGCGAATTATTATCATCGATAAATTTTATTCTTTTTTGATATATATTTGGGGTTCTTTGTGAAAGAGATATCATATGATGGTTTCAGGAGTGAACGAGATTAAAGAAAGAAATTATATAAATCCTTTTAATAGAATGGATAAAATTGAAAAAAAAGTTCACATGGTTTTCAAGAGTATTTAGAATACTCCAGAAACAACGCGCTGCATTGAATGGCCTTCACGAGCACCTGTGAGGAGAGCGCCAGAGGCAGCCTGTGATTTGAATGAGCAAGCGTAGGCGAGTCTGTTGTCCTTGAAGTAGAGGCGGATTGCCTGCATCTTGGCCTCATCGTACTGTCCGATGACCTTGAACTCCTTCTTCTCTGTTGGTGGAAGCCCGACTGAGAAGAGCTCAGAGCCGAAAGCGAGCATGTTGACTGGCTCCATTGCGAATGAGAATGTCTTGTCGTCGCCGGCAGCGTTAGCACCAGCAACCTTACCCATGGCAAGAGCCGGAGCCCAGAGACCCTGGTTGAAGTTCTTGTAGTAAGCGCAGTCGCCAGCAGCGTAAACATCCTTAGCAGATGTCTCCATCTTCTCGTTGACGTTGATACCACGGCCGATCTCGATGCCAGCTGCACCAGCAACTTCGCACTCAGCTCTGATACCAGCGTTGAGGACAACGAAGTCGCACTCTATCATGTCATCGCCGACCTTGACGCCAGTGACCTTCTTGCCATCGCCGACGATCTGCAATGGATGTCCGAGTCTAAGATCGATGCCGAAGTCTCTGACGAACTTTTCGAGGATGTGGGAGCCCTCTTCATCGAGCTGTCTTGACATGAGTCTTGGCATGCACTCGATGCATGAGACCTTGAGTCCCTTCCTCTTCAAGTGGCAGGCGTTCTCAAGGCCGAGAACACCACCGCCGACAACGACGACACGCTTCTCTGGAATAGCGACTTCCTGAAGCTTCTCGACATCGCAGTTTGTTCGGATTGTGTAGACACCTGTCAAGCCCTGCTGGCCAAGGTTTGGAACGTTGGCACGAGCGCCTGTGCAGAGGATGAGCTTGTCGTAGGAGATTTCATTGCCGTCGTGGAGCTTGATCTTCTTTGCTTTTGTGTCAAGAGCGTCAACATTGCAGCCGAGCATAACCTCGATCTTGTTATTTGTGTACCACTCAGCAGGCTTGAGCCAGTACTTGTCGTCTGGGACCTTCTCGTGGAGGACATCGACGATTACTGGTCTGTAGTATGGCATCACTTTCTCGCGCGATACCATCTTGATGGAAGCTGTGTCATTGCGCTCGCGGATGGCCTCGCAGGCAGCAACAGCGGCAGCACCAGAGCCGACAACGACGAAGTTGATGTCCTCGTGTGACTTCATGTTGACTTCCTCTGGAACATAAAGCTCGAAGAGATCCTCTGTGACACCGCACGCTGGGCACTGCGCTGGTGGGCATACGCCTGCATAGATTTCACCGCAGATGATGCAGCGCCAGAGAACGATGGCGCCTGTTGGGTTAAGCTCTGACCAGTCCTTGCCGCCAACGACCTTTCCTGGTAACGCGCGCTCTGGGACCATTCCTGTGAGGAGAGATGTACCGAACTGCTGTCCGAACTCGTTGACCTTCTTGTGCTCGTTCTTTGACATCCTGAACTTGATCTTCATGCCGCCGATGACCTTGCAGCGGATGACGTCGAGTCTCTTGATGATGTTGTCGACACCTTCGCCTGACCAGCCGTAGGATCCGAACGCAGATACGATCTTTCCTTGGTGAACGATTGGATTCATCGAGACAGCGACATCCCAGATCGGAGGAACGGCGTCACCGTTGATTGTGTTTGTGCCGAGGAGAACACCGTCAGCTGTAGAAATTGCCTCCATGATCTGTGGCTTAAGGCCGCCGTAGTTCTGGATGTTGACGTTGAACATCTTGATCTTGGCGTCTGGAACCTTCTCGAGGATGCCGGCCTTGATTTCCTCAGCCATCTCTGTTGTGTAGCCGTACGCAGAGGCATAGACCATGACGACCTCCTTCCCTTGGTGCTTTGGAAGCGGTTTAGACCAGTTCCTGTATGTCTCGATCGTTTCCTTGATTCTCGCGTCGAGAACAGGGCCGTGGCCGAGACCGATGAGCTTGATGTCGAGGTCCAAGATCTTGTCTGTGCCCTTGATGACGTATTCCTTGAATGGACCGAAAATGGCTGTGTAATAGTAGAGAAGAGCATCCTGGTATCCGGCTTCTTCCTCAGGTGGAAGCTGTGACATGAGGATAGACTTCTTCGGTGAATAGTGAGCGCCGAAGGAGTCGCATGTGAACAATGTCTTTTCTTCTGGAAGATAAGTGTACATTGAGTCTGGCCAGTGGAGGAATGGACAGGAGATGAATCTGAACGTCTTGCCTCCGAACTTGAGCTCTCCGAGGTCCTCAGCAGACTTTGAAGTAAATTCGTGGTTAATAATATCTTCCAAGTACATCAAAGCCGTCTTTGAGCCAACGACTGTCAAACCTGGAATGAGTTCAACCATCTTCTTGATAGAGCCGGAATGATCTGGTTCGGTGTGATTCGTGATCAAATACTTGATCTGGTTGATATCACCGATAACGTTCTTCACCTTCTCGATGTAATCCTCGAAGAACCTCTCCTTGACGGTTTCCACGAGAACAGCGCCTTCTGGTGTCTTGATCAAATAAGCGTTGTAAGTTGTGCCGTACTTGGTCTCCATGACGATGTCGAAAACGGCGAGGTCTGAGTCGAGGACGCCGAGCCAGTAGATGTCCGCTGTCAGCTGCTGGATTTGGAGCATTTTAATGCAAAAATGAAGTGACTTTATCGTTTTCGTTGTAGAAAATGTTTTCAGATAAATTAGTCTAAATACTTATGTCTGATAACGGCTTGTTTCAAATAATTTTCAGAAATATTCAGTAGATTTTTTGAAAAGCACTTTTATGTTTATTCTTTTAGTATATACCAAAATATCCCTTTTAATTCTAACTTGTGACACGAAAATTATTTTATTTTTCGATACATTACTATATAAATATATTAAAAATAGAATGATCTTAGAAATTTGATACTTTTAGGCTCGGAATGGCACTTTACGTGACAAAATAAAATTGAATACCTTTTGGATTATTAATCTAATTAGGATGTGTTTACGAATATAAGTAAATTTTACATTTTGGAAAAAATGCAAATGACAGTTTATATGTCAAAAATATTTTGAGAATGTTTTGTTTTCTCCAACAAAAAGTTCGTAATATTAAAAGTCAGATAAAAATATGCACACGACCAAATTTGCAGAAAACGGTTTTATTTTATCGCTTCACTTTTATTTCTTTTATATAGTGCGTCCAAAATCTCGTCCGAGGGGTCTCAAAAAATTTAATGCTTTTGAATGGTATTTTAGTGTAAACTATTGAAAAAGCTCGGGCTAGATTTTGGATAGGAAAAACTTTCAATTTTTTTCAATAAAATAATCGTTTAGTATTCAAATAAAAAAATCAATAAAAAAATATAGGGATTATAATGAACATATATCATTTTCCATTTTATGAAAATTTTAGAAAATTTTCGTATATGAAGATTTGTAGTCCTTTGCTTTACTATTTGGCGGACATCTTAAGGAGAGCATGCTTAATAATCATATGTTCGATTCAATAAATACTTTTGCCATGTTTTTGCTAACTTTTTATGATTTGAGAATTCGAAATCTTGCTTGAAATGATAATTAACAACTGTGGATAGGTAAGCATGTTGATATAAAGAAGATCACAGGACTAAAACCTTGAAAAATTAAGGAAATCAATATTGAAATTTCTGCTTTTTGGGAATTGTACATTATGAGGATAATATGGTTCTATGGTGTAAATGATTTTTGGTGTTAACTATCTCCAATACTAAGGAGACAGTAATGGATCAGACGTTTAACGTACATTATTCTAAAATGACCTGATTTTTGTTGTTCATGATATCCAATAATTAGAAAATCTAATTCTCTGCTCAATATCAGTCAAAGATGAAATTTTGAAATTTTGTCAAGATGAAACTCGCCATAACTTAATTTTAGTTTTGTGGTTTTGAAATATACACAAAATAACAGATGAAAATCATGATATTTCATAATTTCGTCAAAAAAAATGAAAACTTGTTTTGTAAAAAAACTCACAGTTTATGCATCCGTTAGGGTTGAGTAATTAATAAATAACCACTAAATTTATTGAAGTTTAATGGAATAAAAAACTTTATTGGAATAAAGGTGACTTTATGCTACGCATGTCGAAAAATACAGATTGGAAAAGTGACATTTTTGCTTTGTCTTCGGGCAATACAAATATGCAAAAAATCGGGGCCTCCGGCCAATGAAATCAACAAATGAATTTCAAAGAATAACTTATATGTACCCTCCCTTTTCTTTTTTCCTTTTCTCCTCCTTCTATTCTCTTTTCCCCGTATTTTTCTCGATCTTAATTCAAACTTTCATTATTAATAATTGAAAAGCAAACAAAAATAATAATTTAGATAACAAAAGAAATATAATTTAGATATACTGTATGCTAACTTTGTTTTATTTCAAACATAAAAATCAAATCGGAATTATTCCGAAAACTTTAAAGGACTATAATTAAAAGATAACTTCAGCGTCATTGAGCGAAGTTGTGACAGAGTAAACGTTACATATTACGATTTTTTTACATTTTTTTACAACTGAATGCATCCTCATTAATTTTGTTCAATCATCGATTCTATGA
>JALKBU010000477.1:0-37697 GCA_023091735.1 Trichomonas tenax
TCAATATATAAAATGAAAGTAACATGAAAACATTATCTAATTCATGATTCATAATTAATTATGAATTTAATGATATATTAATAATTATGAGAATAAGTAATAAAATGAAAATAATCTTGTAATGAAACAGGTATCTGTGAAAAAATAAAAAAAAATAGAAAATAATAATATATTAATATCAAAAGTGAAAATGTAATGTGTATTAAAATTTGATTCAATAAGTGGGTTCTTGTTAGGGGCTGGTTTGGCCACTCGAGGGCTTTGGAAGTCTCAGGCCGACCTCGCCATGCATCGAATCATGCTTCTGTTGAATAGGCATCTGGATGCATCTCTGCTAGATCACCAGGTCATCCTTCACTATGAGGTCAAAACTACTCACAATGAAGTCTTCTTTGGCTTCCAACATTGAGTTCAATCCATTTCAACATATTGACACTTTTCCATTTTTCCCGCAAACACGTCACTTTCCTTTATATTTTGACATTCTGACTCTACATATCAAACTTAATTTACATGTCAGAAAAGCACGTTGTTCTATTTTGTTCCAGTCCCCACTGAATTTTTTGTTATTTCCATTAGGAAATTGATAGTATACACAGGCCAAATAAGTTCTGAAACTCAGCCAGACCTTTTCAATTTTTATATAGCCTACAAAGTGTGCGTACTCAGAAATATACCCACTTACGAATTTTGTGCACCTTCCAATATTTTTTGCTGCAAAATAGCTATATTGATTGTGCATATAAAATATGTCAAAGCATTCAAATAAAAAATGTGACATTCAATTCTGTTTTTGTGGATAATTTTACAGGGGGTGGGTTTGGGGGCTTTGCGGCACGCGAGGAAAATTTGTATTGTGGAAAAATAACGTACTTTTCGTATAACCGCATGCTTAGGCTTATCTATCAGTTCTTTGAGATGCCTATTTTGTTTAAAAAATATTTCTTCGAAAAAGAACGTGAATATTTCTTATCTTTACAAATATCGATTTTTATTCAAATTTTGCAAAACCACAGGGGTCTTTAAAGCAGATAAATTAATGCAAAATCTTTAAAAGTTTTAATTAATAGAATTCAATAATGTCGATTAACATACCACTCATTCAATGGATTCCAAACATTAAAGTAGATATACATCAAATTCTGGTTATGTATCGTAAAGTTGTGGTTCACAGGTGTAAAATTGCATGCATTTGTGCTGAACTACAAACATTCAGATCTATTATTCAGTCAAAAGTACGTCCAGGACAAATTGCGTCACCAAAAGAGCATGGTGAAATCCAAAAGCTCCTCGCTCAGATCAAAATCCTTTACAAGCTTGTTTTTTCTTTATGTGAAGAACAGTACATGAGTACAATCCTCTACAAATCACCAAAAGCGATTCTACAAGAACTTAGAAATTTCAGAATGAATTTCAATGCGATATGCATTTCATTAAAATTCGCAAACTCAGAACCTTTGCCGATTAACACAAGCCAAGAAGCTATAGATGATCATGCCGACCTCCAAGATATATACGAGCGCTTAAAATTCATGAAAAACGAAGGTTTAATACCACAAGATGCGACTTCAATTTACACACAAAGGTTATTAGAATTAGACTACTTAGTTCGTGAATATGCGAACGATGAAGAAGAATCACAACAATCAGCAATTGAAAAAGCGCGTGTTTTATCTCAAGAAGAAATCAATGACAAAGTTAGAGGTCTTAAACAATGGATTTTTACCCAGAGGGATTTCGACCTCAAGAAAGTTATTGGACACGGAGCATTCGCAGATGTTTATTGGTCATATCAAGTCTCAGATTCGGCAAACAATAAAATCGTCGCTGTTAAGAAGCTTAAGGCTGCTCACTTTACACAGTATTCGTTGGAATTGTTTTTAAGAGAAATTAACATCTTTACAAAAATTAATCATCTAGCCACACTTCCATTTGTTGGTGTTACGATTACACCGCCATTCTATATTGTTACAGAGTTTATGGAAGGTGGATGCCTTTTCAATCGTCTTCACGATCGTGAACCTCTTCGAGATCCAACAAAACTTACAATCATTGCCATCGGTGTTGCCCATGGTATGAAGTACCTTCATAGCCAGCGCATTATCCATCGTGATCTTAAGTCACTTAACGTTCTTCTTGATGCTAACGATTTCCCCAAAGTTTGTGACTTTGGAATGTCTCGCATGATGTCTGAAAACAATGAAATGATGTCAGGTAGCGTTGGCACAGTACAGTGGATGGCTCCAGAAGTTCTCAGATCGGAGAGATACACAGAAAAGGCAGATGTTTATAGCTTTGGTATTTTGCTTTGGGAATTATTGACAGGTGATACTCCATTCAAACAAATGCGTGATGTTCAAGTTACTCTCGCTGTTTTATCAAGTAACGCTCGTCCAATGATGCCACCAAATCCATCAAGAATTGCGAAACTCATTAAAATTTGTTGGGACTCAGATCCAGAAAAAAGACTGGATTTCGAAACAATTACGAAGATGTTAGAATCAGGAGAACTTGATTTCCCAGGATCCAAGCACGAAGAAGTTCAAGCATACATCAATCTTTTGAACCAAGGTAATTCTAATGTCGAGAAAATTGATGCAAAAGCACCCGCAAAAAATATCGCAAAGAAACTTGTAGAACAAATTCCTAACCAAGACTTATGTCTTGAATTTTTAGCAAAGATTGAAATGATATTCTTGGATGATCAATGGACGCACTTCTTTATGGATGCATCTTTACACCATAAGATTATTGATCTCCTGAATAAATGCCAAGATGCAAGATTTGCAAATGCCGCAGTTTCCCTTTTGTCCAAGTGCTTGCAAAACAAGAAGTTCCTCAAGAAATTCATTGGCAGAAAAGGACCAGCAGCGTTACATGATTGTATTGTAAGGCAAGGATCCACTGCTATGACAGCTGCAATTGATACACTCAAGATACTTTTGGATGCCGGAGCTTTGATATTAACATCCGACTCACTTTCCAAAGTTGCACCTTTCTTAGTGACTTCAAAGTTGAATTCAAGAAAAGAGGCCGCTGACTTTTTAAGTGCTCTTATCGACAAAAATGCCTTCGATAATGAGGCATCATTAAGAAATGTGGTACATAATAGCTTGGTTAATGCTATGCCAGAACTTGAAGACTCCTTGTTGTTATCAATTGTTTCTCTTTTGGAAAAGTTATCAATTTATCCAACTCCTCTCGAATCCATTAGATCATCAACAGATGGACCAAAGCGGATATTAGAACTTTGCAAGTCATCCAATGAGGAAATTGCATTCTCAAGTTTGACTGTATTAAGAAGAGTTGCTGATGGCATTTCTCCTCTCCCCACGGAAGTTGTTCAGATGATTGCCGCAGCATTCCCGGCTTTGGTTTCGCGTTCTCAGCGCTTTGTTCCACTTGCTTTAACAACTATTGCTTTATCTCTAAGAACGCCAAACGGCCCCAAAATATTGGCAGCATCAAAAGGAGCTTTACAAGCTTTAGATCATTGTTTAGTAATCGATGATGAGTTGACATCCCTATTAAGCCTCAAAATTTTGTCACTATTGCTATTATACAGATCAATTTATTCTGCTGTCGAACCAATTACCAAGGTTATTAAACAAAAGTATTCGCACAAAAGTCCAAACGTTCGTAAACTAGTTGCTTGCGCTTTATCAGTTTTCATTAAGACAACAACAGCTAATTGGAATGATTTAATTGGTGAAGGATTGATTGGATTTATAACATCGTTGTTCGCTGACCAAGAACTCACTCATAATGCATTAAAGCTCTGTGGAGTGCTTGCAAGTAGTTTTGATGGTTCGAAGTTCCTTTCAAAGAGTAATCTAATCCAAAATATTGTCAATATTGCTACTGATCAAAATGATCAGCCTATGAAGGAGCTTGCAATTATAGTTCTTGCTTCATTCTCTTGTCAATTCCCATTCTCTAGTGCTGCCATTAGTGCCGTTGATACAATTCTTGACTGTATAAAGAGGGACTTCGCCTCTCCGTATAATATAATATTTATCGCCAATGTCGCACTCAATACACTTGCTGCTGCTAAAATAGCATCAAGAATTAGTGATCTCGCAGAAATATTAGTGTTGCCTGATAACACTCCAGAGAAAGTTACTAGAACACTTATTGCTTTGCAAAGATGTTCACAAGCTGCTGAAGCTGCTGCTGAATTTGCAACTCATGGGGAATCTATTTTACCTGTTGTGCAGAAACTCCTCGGAACAAGCAATGAAAGAACAGCATTGACAATTATTCTATCATTGGCATCCATTGTTTCATTCAAGGAAAAGATCAGTCAGACGCAGATTCCAAATATTTTACTTGATAGAATTCATAAGATGGATTCTGCGGATCCAGCACGCCCACAGATGATGGCGATTATGTCGAGACTCGATTTTTAATATATGTATAAATATCTTGTTCTATATCATCTCTTAGAACAAAATTTTAGTGTAATTAATATACTTTTAATCATAAAATGCAAGACAAACTCTTATAGAGATAAAAAATAAAAATAACAAAAATAGACTAATCAAGTTGGGCTTGTGCAATGGCCTTTTTAGCCTGAGCTCTCTTCTCTGATTCAAGGATTGCTATTTGTTGATCCATTGAATCCATCTGTGCTTCCAAAGCTGACATTGTCTTTGATAGAGCAACAATCTGATCTGTAATCTTGTGCATTATTGCAACATATTTCTTCATTCCATCACCTGAATCTATTGTTACTGTGTTTGCGGATTGTATTGGAGAAACAGGAAGTGGATCTGGTTCCATCTCAAGAGTTTCGTTGAATTTTCCAAGCTTTTGGATCTTACGCTTCTTAGGAGCCGGCTTAAGTGTAGGTGGCTCTGTCTTTTGAATGATTGGCTCATTCCAAAGGACTACACGATGATCTTCACCACTCGAAGAGAATGTTGTGCCATCATATGACCATCTGACGTAATTGATTGGTGCTGTGTGGCATTTGAGTGTGAAGTATAAGTTTCTGTTATCAGCATCGCAGATGCTGATTAAATTATCTGTTGATGCTGTCAAAAGAAGGAACTTCGATGGGTGGAAGTCAAGAGATGTAACAGCACCATGATGTAATGGATCTTTGCTCAAAAATGCCTGTGTTCTAGTGTCCCACAAACAAACGTTACCATTTTCGCATCCTAAAGCAACTGATGTGCCAGTCTGGCGGATAGATGTAGCAGTAATTGGATTTCCGACCTCCAAATGACTTGCTATCGTTCCACTTCGTAAATCAAATAATCTAAAGCTGCCATCTAATGAGCCTGTGAGCGCAGTAAGCCCATCACTTGAAAGAGAAACAGACAAAACCTTGTCTGGATGCTCTTCCAAATCAATAATCTTTGAACAATGGACTGGATCCCAAATTGAAACAGAATTTGCTGTAGCAGCGAGCAATTTGTCGAATTTATCTGATAATGCAATCGAAGAAACAGGAGATGTTCCAAGTTTAATTGATGTGGAGTCTCTTTGCTCATTTCCAACCCATAAACGTACAGTACCATCCACGCTTCCGGATGCGAGATATGGGTCCTTCATGCATGATTCCATGCAAGTGACAGGTCCTTTATGGCCAATAAGCTTAATAACTTTTTTGGAACCGTTACATGGGAAAAGATTGATAATTCCGCTTGATAAGCCTGCAGCAACATAGCTGCTGTCGCCATATGGACATGAGCAAAGAATTTCTCCCTTTTGGATAATGAGAGATTTGCTTACTGTCGCTTCTCTGATGACACTTGAATCCATTATTTTGGCAAATTTGTATCGGATTAAATTATATCTCTCATGAAATGGCTGCAATATAGCTATGATTGAGTGAGTTATTAAATCTTCACTTTTCAGCAAAACTAAAATCTCAAAATTATATTCTTTATATAATTGAAGAATTTTATCATAGTTATTATAGAGATATAAAATTTCGCATATATTAATCATCTTGAAGAACGTTAAAAAAAACAATAAAAATTAAACGTCCATTGATGACGTGTAAATTGTCAAAATATTAAAATTTTGTCGCGTAGAGTAATTTGTACAATTTTTCATGAATGATCCTTTGGTAAAGCTTCTTGAAATTGCTGGAGCATCTACTCAAGAAAAAGACGAATGTTATCTGTTTGTTTTTGGAGAACGAGGAATTGGTAAATCAACTTTTATTCAATCTCTTTCTAAAGAAAACGAATCACGTTTGTCGCCGCCTACGTACGGCTATTCTTACTCTGTTTTAACGTTCCAAAGTATCGTTACAGTCCATATTTTCGAAATTAATAATATTGATTCAAATACCTGCTTAATTAAAGATATTCTTACTAAAAATCCGTCGAAATCAGCTTGCTTATTTGTTTGTAGGCCAACTTCTCCATTAAGCGTTCAAACAATGCTCCAAAAATACTTTTACCCGATAATTAATGGATTTTTATCGGAATATAACGGTTCAGACATGCAGAAACATCTCGAGGAGTATTATTCTACACTAATTCAAGATGATGACATAGAAAGGAAAGTTAACATTACAATTCCTACAAATATCCCGTTCTTCATAGTTGGGTCATGTGGTCCTTCTTTCCCGGCACCAAATACTAAACTTTATAACAGTGTCATGTATAGTTTGAGAGATATTGCTGTTCAGTTTGGCGCAGGAGTTATTCTATCATCTTCCACTGACGTTCTCACATTAGTAGCATCATGTGCATTGAGAAAACAAATCACAAAGGAATATATAAATCTACACCCCGAGCTTATTGTTCCAAGCTACGATTCTCGAGCAGAAATTGAGAAAATTGATCACGAAAAAATTGTTGAAAATAATGTTTCACAAGTAAAGTTAGATGAAAAAATTGTTCAAAGCTGGCAAATTTTCCTTCAAGAATTAGTAGAAACTAAAGAGCCAACACCAACAAAATCTTCTCAAGAGAATGATTTCCTTTCTCAATTCGAATAACTCTGTTTATTTATATCATATAAAACTTCATTGGTATTTAAATATGCAAAAAAATTTAAAAAGTTGACCACCAACAATGATGATAATATTTAGCGCAATCAACACAAAAGAATACTATATATTATTATATGCAGGTCTCTATCTTCTTGAACGTGGATGGTTCAGTTCTGCAAAACGGACAATTCTTATGGTCTTCATACCACTTTAATAAGCATTCTGTGCAAGAACCGGTGTGCCCGCATGGGAATATAATTGTGTTTGCTGGCTTCTCTTCACATATAATGCAGTTTCCACTAGATGCTTCATCAAAGCCAGCCGTTATACTTTCAATCGGGAATCTACAAAGAGGGCAGTCTTCCTTATTATTTAATGCTTCCTCGCCACACTTCATGCAGAAGATACAGTGTCCGCATGTCTGGAAATAGCACTCGCGCTTATTTTTGTGACATCTAATACATAAATTATCTGATGTTGGAATTTGCGGATAGCATTCTATACCTAATCTTTTTGCATCTTCTGGAATATTAGTTGCTGATGGAGAGTTTCCATTATCTTCAAACAAATACTTTCCACTTGTTTGACCATCATATGGTTGAACATGATTTTCAATTTTGTTGTGCTGTATCATAGCAGATCCTTTATATCTTAATTGGCAAATTGCTTTAATGATACCATTAAATGTATTGTTTGCTGCTTCTATTGTTCCTCCACTGTAAACCAATAATCCATATGGATAGTGTCCACTAATAACGTTATCATTAAATTTAACGTGAGATGAGTTATAAGATTCGCAGGATGAAATCGAGCAGTTGTCAATGATGTTGTTTTCAATAACAACAGAAGCTGTATCAGAAACACTAATTCCGCATTCTCCAACTTTATCTATTTTATTGTTTCTGAAGGTAAATTCTTTGGCATTCCTAACACAAACACCAGATTTGTCCATATCGAGAATGTTGTTTTGAAAAACATCCATTGTGCAATTATGCAACACGGCAATTGCAGGGAAATTGCATTTTGTAAACGTGTTTTGAGTTATTGTACATGTGGATGAGTCGTTCAGATAAACACCATTTCCATCAATATCGTGAATATTGTTAAAATGAATTGTCGCAGTAGAAGCTGAGAGTGAAATCGCAGAAGACTGAATATTTGAGAATTCTGACCGTTGGATTTGGACTGATGGGCATTTATTGAATGTAATTCCGTTCTGTACAACATTTGAAATTTCGCAATCGCTTATTTTGATAGCAGAGTTGGTTGCATATACTGAAGGGTAAACTACATCATCTATCTTGCAGTGATCCAATTCCAAAATGCTATTTTCGTGCACGCAAATTCCATTTTGCTGAGTCTTTTGTAGAGTGGACTTGTTCATCGTTAACTTTGAGCTAGTGCATACAACTAGCGATATCTCGCATTGCTCAATAATTGACTCAACTATCGATACAATCGAAGTTGAGGTCAGACTTAGCGGTACATGTTTTTGGCAGTGGATGCAGGATGCTCTGATATCGACTGATGAACCAACTATATCAACCAATGCGTATGAATTGCTTGTTTCTGATGAAATATAGCACTGGAAGATATAAATTTGGAATGCACTTTTAATAACTAATGTTGAAAAGATGTTAATATTACGAAGTTCGATGTATGATCCTTTTATTTTGATTTTTGCTGCTTTTATTGTTTTTCTTTGCTCCTCACACAAAATAACTTCTCTATTTTCGAGTAATATGACTTTTTCGCCAATATCTATATCGCCAATGAGTTTGTATGATCCTTCTTGCCCCGATTGAATGATTTTATCTGGATAATCCTGGGCAAGATCTTTTAGTTTCATTACATTTGAGCTCATTGATGGAATTTGTCGTAAAGTTATCGGTGTGTAATTTCGATAACTTTAAGGTTTTTGACTATAATATGATCAGCAATTTTTTTCAATGAGAATAGCAACAACCGCTGTTCTAAGCACGAGAAAAATGAATTCTATCCTTACTAAATAAACTTTCTAAGTGGGCAGTCAGTACCTTTTTTAATATCTCAAAAGTTTAAATACCATGCCACCATGATGTATAATCATCTTAAATAGCTGTAGCATAAACATTGTGATCTTTCTATAATGTTTATGTCAATGAATACCCTATAACATTGATATTCATTGATTTACATAATGAATTACTTTATTGCTAATGGGTGCTCGTATAATACATAACCTAGTCAGAAAAATTTAAGTGTAGCACTGATATGATTGACTTTCGAAAAGTTTAATATCTATATATTGAAATTTGCAATTTTGATTCGAGAAAAATTGTTTTTAGAAGGAACTCATTAATGGAGCGTTCAAATATGGCATAAAATAAGGGTCATAAAATTTATAAACGGCTAGATTTTCCTTCTCAAGAATGTCTGACAAGAAACGAGTGAACCAGGATGATCTTGAGAAGGAAATTTCCCAAATTGTTCAAGACTTCCAGAATGTTGTCGGAGAGATAACAGATACAGCAAATGTTAGACAATTTACTAATATTTATCGACAACTTCATGACCTCCTAATGGATAGTCATGATAAGAACAACAAACTTACTGCTGCAGCTCAGGCATTAAATGCGGAAATTATTGCGAATGCAACTAAAGTATCTGCGTTATTAAAAATGAGCGAAGATGATCACAAAGCTATAGACAAGTATAAAGACGAGTTTGAGAAAGCAAGGAAGCTTGTTGTTTCTTCACAAGAGAAAGAAATGAAAGCAAAAGAGTTATGCGAGCAAATGAAAGCCCAAGTGGACAAACTTGCTGCCGAAGTCCACGAACAAAGTGTCTCTGAAGCTAAATTTGCTGATATGAAAGTGGATCTTACAAATTTCAAAGATGAAGCACAGCGAAACGAAAAAGAAATTAACGTATTACAAGCAGAAATCGATAAACTCAAAGCATTAGTTGCAGACTGCAACACAGCGATTGAATCATCGAAAACAGAGTCGAAAGCGCTTGAAGAATCAATCGAGATAGAATCTGAGCAATTGGAGGACTTAAAAACATCAAAGATGCAATATTATAATCAAATTGAGAAAACAAAGATTAATAGTGATGCCTCTCAGAATGACTCAAACGAAATAACAAAGAAAATTTCAAATTCTAAAACAAATATCGAAGATTTAAGCAAAAAGCTTGAAAGTCAAAGATCTAAACTTAATGAAGCAAAGAATGACTGTAATATCTCCATTATCAAGAAAAGAGATAGACAGGCGAGTCTCGATTTAGTACTCAATCATCAAAGCACAATAAATTCAAACATACAAAGAGTTAAACAAAATATCGATTCACACCAAAGAACAATTGATTCTGAACGTGTCCATATTGAGGGCATTGATAATGCAATAAAAGAATCGAAACAAGGATTAGGAGATATTACCAAATACAGAGATAATTTATCGCATGAGATGAGGGTCACCGGCAAGGAAAAGCGCGATAAAGTCGATGAAATTATAGCTATTACAAGGAATCATACTATTCAGGATAGCAATATAAAGACAGTTGAAAGGCAGAATGACTCCACTCAAAGAAACATTCATCAAGTTAAACTTAGAGTCGATCAAGAAAAGAGTAACACAAAAGAATTGAGAGATATGTCAATGCTCGTTGATGCTCAAATCAACGGCGAAAAGATGGATATCGAAAATCTCAACAGTTATGCTCATTCACTTGAAACTGAATCCAAAATGTACATGAAGCAGGCTGGCGAAAGCATAGTGAACACGGTTAGATTCTCGGATAATTTGATGATGACCAAAGCTGAGATAGAGTCATCAAATTATTTGCTCCACTCTATTGAAGTTCAATCTAAGGATCATGAAAAAATTGTACAGAATATGAGAAAGGATAGAGATATAATTTCAAATCAAATTATTGGAATTGAAAAGGAAAATCAAGAATTACTAAAGAAAATAAATTCAGCTCACGAAGAAATTCAAAAGCTCAAAGTTCTGGCTCAGGAAAAGACGAGTGATTGTATTAAAGAACACTTTAGATCTAGGTCCTTAGAAAAGCAAAATGTTTCATTGACAGAAATGGTTGATCTTACAAAAAAGATGACTCAAGAAATGAATTCGACTGTTATTAAATTCAAGAGCGAAGCAACAAAATTAAATTTGATAATTCAAGAATCACAGAAAGATATAACTCATGCCAGTGCTGAACTTAAGAATATTAATGATGTTATAACAATGCTTAAATCCCAATTAGCTCAGCGTCAAACAGAAATTGATGAGCAAAAAGTTAAAGTTTCATCTTTGATGTATGAATTAGATCACAAAGGATATAACTATAGCGAATATCGGAAGAAATACAAGGAAATGGAATCAGAGATGTCAGTTCTAATGGAAAAGAACAGAAAACTACAAAGCAGAGCAGCAGTATTGGCATCATTAACACTTGAAAAAATTACTCTTGATTCAGCTTTGTTGCATGAAAGAGAAATAAGAAATCGCTACGAGCAAGAACTGATAAGACCATTGAATGTCCACAGATGGACAATTATGGCTGCAATGAACCCAGAACGATTTAAACAAATACAAATGATTCAGTATTTGAAAGCCAAGATAGAATCTGTTGAAAAACAGAGGGTCAAATTACTTTCAAAGAAACACGAAGTTTTAGAGGAAATCGAAAAAGTCAAAACAAGAGCCAAGAATGCAAGATTTATTGACGAAGATGTTGCCTTTGATAACATCAAGAAGTCAATCAAAAAGAAAGAGCAAGAGATGGAGGAAGCTCAAAAGGAAACAGAGAATGTCAAAATGCAAGCTGAACAGATCAAAGAAGCCATAGCTGGATTGAGAGATAGACTTAAAGAAACAAAGACTAAGTCTTTGGCAATAAAGCAAAAGAATCAAGCCCTTCAAGGACCTCAAATCCCAACTTTACCAATCAATATGAAACCTGTTGAAATGTTAAGACTCGGCGGTGGCTTTAGTCTCGAAACTCCACGAGCTCAAACAGCACGTACTGAAGCGGTTAATCCAATGTATGTCAATGATCATGAGGATGAAGCTCCTAGAACTGGAAGAGCTGGAAGCATTACATCTCGTGATAAGAGAAGCGATGATTATTATAATTTACGAAGGAAAAATTCTGAGCAAAAACCTTCAAGAAAACCACTTTCGGCTCGTCAGAAAGCTGATATTGCCGAACAGCGTATCAGTGATCTATATCCAGCAAGTGCAAGACGCCAGAAATCAGAATCATCAAGAAGTGAGACAGCAAACTTTGGCAGAAGAAGTAATGTTTCATCTGTTGATCCTTATTATAATGACACTGTTTCATCATCCCGTCAATCAGAATTAGATAATATGACAATCGTATCATCCAGAAGACAATCAGAATTAGATAAGAAATCAACAGGCAGAAGGAGTAATTACGAAGAACCAATGTCATCAAGAAGACAGACATTTGAAATTGAGGCTCTAAGCATTCCAAACTCCAATAAGAAGAGTAGTAGGCCATCTTCTGACTATTGTAATGAGCCTACCTCAGCTAGAAGAAATAATACAAGTCGTAGAGAAGAAAGAAGTAACTTATCAGATCAAAATTCATCAAGAAGAATTGAGAGCAACTTAGAGAGTCTTCCGTTCTCATCAAGAAGGAAAACTGATTCAAATATTAGAACCAATTCTGATTATGATCATCTTAACATGCCATCATCTGCAAGGAAACAGTCTGCTTCAAATAGTGGAAGAAGCACAGAAATGGATCCAATCCAGCTTCAAATATCGATGTCGAGCAGAATGTCAACTGAACCACCTGTTACAATGCCTCCTGTCACACTAACTGAATCAATTGTTGAAAGCTCTCGGAGGCCACAATCTGCAAGAAGAATGGAGAAGAACACAGTTTCCGAGCATTTATGGGCTCCACAGATGGCTCATGAGAAGAAACATGTTGATGAAATACCTGAACTGACAATTACATCAGCAAGACGTCAGAAGCAGGAATCATCAAAGAAGAGGAGACCTATGAAGACCGCAAAGCGACCTAATTAATTATTTTTGTTTGTTATATATATATTTGTTATTAATAAATAATCATAGTTTGAGTTAATTTTGAATAACAAAAAAAAAAAATTAACGATACACACATTGCTAATTGTTTTTATGTGTAGGTTCTAATAAATGTTTATTTCACTTTCAGATAAGATAAAATGGAAAATTGTGGAAGCGCAGACACTTCACAATGCACCATTTTCATTCAAAACTTATTGGAGCTTCCTTTTGCATCGATCATTAATACACTCGAAAACTCAAAAGCCATTTCAACAAGAGATGCAATCAATTTAATTCAATTTTGTTCTGAAAAATACGGTCCAGAATCCTATAAACTGTTGCCTTATATCAAGTTATCTCCGAAAACACCTACAGCAGACATTATTGAAGTTCTTGGTAAATTCAAATCGGTTTCAATTCTTCAAATGCTTGTAAGATCATACATAGATGACTCAGATGACTGCGTTTGTTATGTTGAAGGTAATGAAACTGAAGAAAATAATGTTTTCATGGAAATCGAGAAAAACAATTTTGCTAACTTTTCTAAAATTATCGATTCAGGCATCGATATCAATACCAGATCTGATGGTGGAACAACACCATTGATGTTTTCATCTCTCAAAGGAAATCTTCAACAAGTCGAATATTTACTCAGTAAAAACGCAGATATCAGTTTGAAAGACGATGATGGATATACGTGCTTACATTGGGCAGCCAAAGGACGTCACCCGCACATTGTTCAAAAATTACTTGAAAGCGGATGCAATGTTGATTCTGTTAATGAAAATCAAACAACGCCATTACTTTTGTCATGTGGTGAAGGTGACTTAGAGACTGTGAAAATTCTCGTCAGCAATCATGCAAATTTGTCACTTTCCGATTCGATTGGAATATTCCCTCTTATGCGTGCAATAATCAATGGATATGTCGATGTTGCAACATATCTCATAGATAGCGGTGCCGATGTCAATCAAACCGGACCTAACTCTGAAACACCTCTTCATTTTGCAGCTTCCTATGGTCACTTAGAACTGACAAGATCTTTAATCCAAAAGAGCGCTAATGTCAATGTTCTCAACAATAATGGTGTCAGTCCATTATTCATGGCTATTGCCAATAACCATCCAAAAGTTGCCTTGTTTTTGATACAGAATAATGCTGATATTAATGTATCAGACAGCACAGGAGCAACAACACTCCTTCTTGCCACACAAATCAACTCATTCGAAGTTGTTTTGGCATTATTGGAAAAAAGATTTAAAGATATAGATGCCAAAAACTCTTTGGGTGAATCTGCTTTGTTTGTTGCAGCCAAGAATAATTACTTTAAGATTCTAGAACAACTTATTCAACGAGGGGCAGATGTCAACACAACTTACAACGATGGAACATCGGCCCTTGATATCGCAATTGATATGAATAACGAAGATTGTGTTTTTGCCCTCATTAACGCTGGCGCAAAACAAACATTCAATGATGAGTAATACCCTCCTTATATATATAATATGTAAATGTAATGTTAAACACTATTTAAGGATGCACCCTTAATACTTTTTTCATTCCATATTATTACATGAAAACGTATCATATGGAATAATGAAAGGGTGTGTTGCATTCTTCATCAGAATTATTAGTGCTTTGGGATTTGTTAATGAATATGTTAGTGAACAAACTCAAAAATGAAAAAAAAAATCTAATTTCTATTTGAAATAATAATTTTACAAAAGATATATTGCAAAAACTGAATTGCTTAATGTGAGTATTTGTTTGGAACAAGAAAATGTGTTAAATTTATTTTGAGACATCAAAAAACTGGCAGATGTAAATGTTGTCACTTTTCATGAAAATTTTCCAAGTAGTATTCTCCTTATGGCCAATCGTATAAAAATTTTGGATAAAGAAGTTTTTTGTGGACGTTTGACATTTTTAGAATGAACCCAAACTTCGGCACAATTTTTGGTGTTCCACTTGTTAATGATAGAGTAACTTCATACCAATACGTTCCACCGAGCGACAGGCCAATGAAAGCAATCCTTATCTCAGATTGTCACATTGGTGCACAATTACCACCGGATATCGCGACAAAATTATTCATCGAAACACTCAACGCTGTTGTAGCAAACGAAGACCCTACAGTTGTTTTCATTCTCGGCGATTTGATTGATGGAACACAATCTGTTGCCCTTCTCAAGATGGTTTTGACAGAATTGGAGAAGCTTCCTGTCCCAGTCTACGCAATTGGAGGTAACCATGACCGCGAATTCTTTAGCATGGTTAATTGGCCAAAGAATGGAAACGTCAAGATCTTCCAGGAACTCGCAATTCAGATAGTAGCTCAGAGAGCTGGTAAGCCAGATATTAAAGCATTCTTGGCTCACGATTTACTCAATAATTACAGAGTTCGTGATCCACATGCTTACTTCTTCATTTCTTGGATCAAGGATGGATGCAAAGAATATATCAAAACTGATGATTGGCTCATCACTGGTCACACACATTGCGGCTTCTTAAGTAATGCAAGCCGACTTGCTTGTATTGGCCAGTTCTCTCCAGAGATCAAGGCTTTCGGATATGCAACTCTTCAATTCAATCAAGATCTTGTTTTATCAATCAAAAATTCTCTCAAGGCGGTTAATTTCCGCTAAATACGTTTATTTCATATATCTGTGTCCATTTATTTATATATATTAAATAATATTACGTTATATTTGTTTTAAATAGTGAAATTTTTTCTGAAAACTTTTCGTGTTAAGCTCACAACAACTTGCCCTCCTCTTTTAAACTCATTTTGGTATAAAAGCTTCATTCCACTTTAGATTAAAGAAAATTATTATAAAACAAATGAGGCATTTTGTTAATTTTTAAAAAAATTTATACAATCCATAGTTATTTATAATAAACAAATCGGCCATTTAATTGCTTTATTAGTATCATTCAGAATTTTCATACAAAACTATAATTTTATTAAAGAAATAAACAACAGAAATCATAGCAATACGGAAAAGTAGTGCTCCTTGTGGCGTTGTGTAGTTGCTGACCATGATATTTCTATCACTTTTACAATTTTCCCGCCAAATATTTTTGTTAACATATGTTCTTGCTTCGTATATAATATGTGTATATATTTTGAAAATAAATTGCTGAATTAAAATAGCTCTAAGCCTCTATTTCAATGAAAAAATGCAACAAAAGTATTTATGATTAAAAAAATTAAATAATCTTTTGTTAAAAAGGGTGAGATTATGCTGAATGCGATGATGATATGATGGCTTATCACCTGCATATGTATCCTATTAAATATCAATACCAAATCTGTTCATTTTTAGTAATCCTGATTTTATCTCGTTATGATTCACTTGATTTGTCCATTTTCAACGCAGACAAATCAGTGTCTACTAAATGTTGGACTTACAGGATAAAAATGTGTTGCTTTTTATTCACAAAATATTTAATCTTAATTTGCAATCCTTACTTTTCATCCACACAGCATGCAAACAACATGAATAATGATAATCCGTCAGTTAACATCAAAATAAATCAAGATATTTTTTTGATATAATATTGAATAATATATTTTTCATGCTTTATATATCCACAGCATTTTAGATGGGAAATTTTTCATTTGCCACCAAAATTAGACCTTAAATATTCATACTGGTGGAGAAAAATCGAGATGTTTGAGTAGACGTAGAAAATTCAATGACGTCTTTTTATCAAATGATGTCAATGCAGACTAATCGAGTTATTAATTCTTCCATAATTTATAGCAATCTATCCGCATGTACTATTTTTGCTCCACAATAGTTGGATTTATAATCCTAATCAAAGATAATTTTTGGTTCAAAAATGAAGGTGAATAGTAAAGCGTTGTTGTTTTTCCAAATAATCAAAAACTCATTTATTAATTTTTTCTCAAAAAGGCAACATTATATTCTTATTGAGCACTGGAATCATAGTTAGAGTCATATGTTCCACTCTCATCGTTTGTTGCTGTCGCCGACTCATCGTTTGTTTCCTCAGTCTTCTGCTCATTGCTCTCTTCTCCCTTTTCTTCCTCTTCATTCTCATTCTTTTCCTCTTCCTCTTTTGGTGGTGGTGGTGGTGGCGGCTTCTTAACTGGCAACGGTGGCCACTCAAGTGGTCTCTGAGCCTTCATACCATTACCGAAGTACATCATGACCATCTTAGAGCCATTCTCGTTAGAAACGATGTGTAAGCCTGGCCAAACGTTAGATCGAAGCCAGAGTCTCTCATTGACTCCCTTGACTTCTCTTAGAGACCAGCACTTAAAGCCATCATTGGACTTATCCTCTGTTATTGGAGTAAGGATCGGCGGGCCATGCTCAACAAAAGGCTCCTTCTCGTTGCCTTCCTCATCCTGCTGATCTTCTTCGAAGATGTAGTACTCGCAACGACCCTGGTCTAAGATAGCTGGGACTCTGTGGACGAAGGATTTGAGGCCATTCAATGGCTTGTACTCTGGTTCCTCAGCCATTGTGATTGGTGTAACGTTTTCAACGCGGGCACCCTCTTCTGGCTCTTCCTCGAGGCTGTAGAGACCGACTGGAGCTAATGTACATGTATGTGTAACTCTGGAGATGAAGCAACGAAGTAACTCGTATTCACCGCCCTGGAAACGACCCTCTGGAGCAGCAATTGGTCCCTTTTCTGTGCCAGAGAACATCTGTCTGATGCATCTTGATCCCTGAATCTGTGCTGGTGTGATATCTGGGAGAAGTTTCCATGGACCACCAAGCTGTGTGCACACGAAGTAGCTGTATTGGTTTGGACCAGAATCTTCTTCCATTGGAACAATCTTTGGCTTTTCCTCCTTCTGTTCGCCTTCCTCTGGCTCGTTCTTTTCTTCCTCCTCCTGGGCAGCATGCGGGCGCTCGCCTTCGTTGAATTCGGCCTCAGCGATATAATAATCGTTGTTTGTACCCATGACTTTACCCCAGAAATGAGCTGTTGCAAGTGGCTTAGAACGAATAAGTTTTTGAATTGCTTGCTGTAAAAGAATTGTTTCTGTCTCGTTTAATCCGACGCCAACTTCGTTCATGAATTGCATGTTTCCAATAACATCTGGAATTTCACCCTCGTTGACTGTTTCCTCTTCTGGGTGCTCGCCATCTTCAGCTTGTTCGGCCTCACCGGCTTCTTCCTCTTCCTCACCGAGTTTTTCTTTCGGGAATAATTGAGATTGAAGTCTGACACTCTTTGTAGCGTTTTCGACAAAGTTTGGTCCCATTGGTTTTCCAAATTTGAGAAGTTCGAGATTTTCTTTGGACTGGCGCTCTTCTTTGATGATGTAAGAAGCAACTTCAAAATAATCGAGTGGGCGATCTGCGCAATTATCTGCAAGTCTGACAATAATCTCGGCTGTGTGTTCCATGACTGAAACTGGAGAACCTTCTGGCTTAGAGTTCAAGTACTCTAACTTCGCGTCGCGATCCTCAGACATTTTATAACGGATTATTGCACTTTTTGAATTTTCGTTTTTTTGTTCCTTGCCTTTTTTATTTTAAATTTATATATAATTTCATGTGTTGCAATCTTTTATCTTTTAGTTTTCTCGTGAACACTTAATAATCAAAATCAATTCTGAAAATCATCGAAAATATCGAATTTTAATCCTATGTTTATTTAATATATTTTAAGGGCTTCATAATGTGATAGTTTAACTCCGAAGATTCCCAATGAAATCTCGAGAAACCGCGCCAAAAACTCTGAAATCATATTATTTTAGGTTTATATGTCACGGGAGTTCTATACTTTAAATCTATAAAGTTAAAAAAAATACGTTGTAAGAAAATCAAAAAAAATTTTGCATGAAAACTCAGGAGAAGTCAGCAAGACTTCCCAGACCGGCTTACTTAGATGCTCCAATGCCATTCGATCTTCCTCCGGATGAGGATTTATTCGCACGTAGAGAAGAAGAAAATCAAAAGAATCGAGAATACATGAAAGTATTATCGAAAAAGAGTCTGATTCAAAGATCATCAATGGCGAAGTCCCCAATATATTCTGCAGGTATATCTATGACAAAATCAAGGAGAATGGTTTTCGAATCACAAAGTGATTTTAAGATCGCTCCTCCAGTTGCTGAGCATCAAAGAAAGGAACAGATGCATGATTTTGTTGAACAAAAAAGAGAAATTTTTTTAGCACAGCTTTTAATTGGTCGTAAAATGAAAGAAATCGAAAGAATTTCTCAAGCAAGAAAGACAGAAAAGAAGAACATCGATGAAGAAGAAGGTAAAATTGCTGAAACATCGAACCAATACAAGATGTCTCGTAACCAAATCGATGCAGAACTTACAAGAGGTAAAAAGTCTATGGAAGATGCAATCAAAAAGCGTACAGAAATCTTTAAAGAACTCAAAAAGAAGGATGCAAATGTTACAATTATTCAGAGCGAAATATCTAAAAACCAAGAAATTTTGGAGTCCTATCATAATTATTATAATTTCTTGAAGAACCTTTGCCCCGCAAATTCTGACCCAATCACATATTTCACCGATCCACAGCAAGTTATTATTGAATTAACAAAAGTTGAAATGGATAACTTGTTCTTGATTCAGCACTGCCACGAATTATCTGAAGAAGCAGAAAATGGTCTTCAGCAACTTAATTCCGAAATTTCCAAGACGGTCAATGAAATGAAAGCTATTGAGCGATCAATGGAAAATCTTCATGAAATAGAAGAGTTCCAGCCTCCAATAGTCACAAGCAATAATCCAGCGCTTGATAAGACTGTTAAAGAATTAACCCAGTCAGTCAAGAAATGTTATGTTACTTGCTTTGGTGTTCATGCAGATATCAATCCTCTTACTATGTTAGAAAGAATAGAAAATCAATTAGAAGCGATGTACAATAGATGCGGAACAATAGACCAGAAGTTCTTAACAGATCAGATGCTTTTGCGTGAGAAGAAGCGTCGTGAAGAACAAAGAATTGAAGCAAACAAGAAGAAGCAAGAAGATATTGCTAGAAAAGCTGCTGCTGCTCTTGAGCGTGCCAAGAAGCCAATCAAAAAGAGAACAGGCCGTCCACTCAACGAGAGAACACTCCCTATCAAGGCTAGAAGGACGGTTGATGAGAAGCAAAAGCAAGAAGAAGAGAAAGCTGTTGATGATTTCTTATTTGGTGAAATATATTATTAAACATTGTTTTGTATTTTTTTTTAATCGATCTTGATAATTAAAAAATTTTTTTCAAATGCTGAGATTAACGGCGATCAATAAGCATTATTTTGATTTGGCTGCTCTATTTTCAAGATCAAATTGTTTGTATTCATAGAGGAAAGCTTCATCATGAGCAACGAGATAGACATAAATCAATGAACTCGCAATTAGTTCTATTAAATACATTTGAATAAGATAGCACTTATGAATTTTGTTTTTTCATAAGCTAGGAATGAAATATACGATAACCCATTGATGATCCATTGTTGGAGGAATGATTATTAATCAAATTTCAAAAGATTTAATAATCAGAACAAGATTTTTCATCAACATTCATGATGACCGATCAACTCACACACATGGATATCTAGCTTGCATCACCCTTTATATTCAAGCAAAAATCAAACAAAATTAATTTCAGATTTCCAAAGATAGGTAATAAGACCTCGTGTTGAAGTTATGTGTAGTTCCTCAATAGGTACATTCAAAATAACACACAGAATAGCCCAACAATGACGTTGGTGTATGGAAAAAAAATTGCTCATTACCAACGAAATTTTATATGAATTCTGTAATTTTTATTAAAACATGGTGAGAATGCGATAATAAACCACGTGATAAAAGATCTCTCAAAAGAAGTTCAATGAAAAAGCAAAAAACGAGATTTTGCTTTTTGCCAACAGCATTGAAAATTCAAAAATTTTTGTATAATATTATCTCAATTTTGAACAAAAAATCATCATATTAATTTTTTATCGTTCAAAACACACTGCCCATGTACAGAAAATCAAGATTATCGAAAAATTTCAGGTGGCAACTTAGTAACAAAATGCAATTTTTTTTCTTTCTCAGAAAAAATCATCCGAAGAAAAATCATTTCATTTTCTATAATGAAAGCCACAACAAACGCACATATATTCAAAGAGCCTCTTGCTCCAACAAGGACGCGCTCTAGGAGTATCTGCCTTAGCATCAAAACACTCAAAGTCACTGACGATTCAGTCTTACTCGACTTATCTAAAATCATAGGTACCGAGAATGTTACTGCCACAAGTATCGTCAACGGAAGCTGGACACGCGAAGAGGACGAGAAGGTTATCGAGTGGGTTAAAGTTCATGACCCAACAAGCTGGACAAAGCTCTCCGAGACAATCCCAGGACGTATTGGCAAGCAGTGCCGCGAGAGATGGCACAACAGCTTGGACCCAAACCTCAGAAAGTCTTCTTGGACACCTGATGAGGATGAGATGATCATCTCAAAGCAGAAGGAACTTGGAAACAAGTGGGCTAAGATTACCGAATTTTTACCAGGTCATACTGACAACTCTGTCAAGAACCGCTGGAATTCTGCATTAAAGCGCCGCCTTCTTCTTTATGATACTTCCAGCCCAGCTAAGTCCTCTGCTAAGGTAGAGTCCCCAGTGAAGCAAGAGGCCAAACCACAAGTTGCTGAAACAAAGGTTGAGATCGTTGGTTCAATTACCGACCTTTCAGCTATTCCAAATCTTCCGTTTGAGCCATTCGAGCCTCAGACAACAAACTTCAACTCCAAACAATACGAACCAAACTACGAAATGTCTTATGAAATTACTTACAACTATTCTCAGGAATATGTTGCTGACGATCTTTCCACTGATCTTTTCGGATTCGTTTTTGATCTCTAAGCCTTTTCTTTATTAGGATCAATTCTCGGATCCATGGGTGCCGAATAAACACCCCACCGCCGCTGTTTTTTTTAATTTTAGATTTTTTTTTTCTGATTTGAGTGCAATAATCATGTTGCTGAAAATTCACACATTGATTCGAATTCTTAGAATACATCTTATTATTAAACAGTTTAGCAATGCTATGTGTAGGATGTGTCATTCTATTGCAGAGTTGTTAAGGATGCAATAAGATGCCTAAGAACAATGTTTAGGTTTTGTATTAAAAGGTGCCAAATCAATCACGAGTCTCATAATGTTCGAATTAAAAATTCGATGAGTCAAGCTCACGATAGCTTGCCATATAAGAAGGCGATATGTCACACAAATTGTATGACTTTAATTAAACTTTTGATTGGTTCGATTTTGAAAAGTAGGCATTTTCGGCTTTTATGACAAAAATATAGTCAGAGAACTGAAGCTAGATCACCCCACGAGGTTAAGGAAATATTATGATATCAGTCACTTTTGTGCATCACTTTTTATCGTAAAATTTGAAAGGTGTTAAATGAGTATTGTGTTCACTAAACCACAAATCAATGGCCTGATGTGCAAGAACAGGATCATGAGGTCCGCGACATATGAGGCCATGGCTGATGAGCACGGCTTTCCAACACCAAGGCTAACTCAGGTCTACAACGCTTTGGCACAAGGCGGCTGCGGATTGATCGTTTCTGGCGGTGTTTACACGGAAATGCAAGGAAGAACACACAAGACACAGCTTGGTTTAATCAATGATCAGCAGCAGGACGCAATGGCAAAAATGATCGAATCTATTCACGAAAACAAAGGCCTTATCATGCTACAGCTCAACCACGGTGGTGCATCCACAAAGAAGGAGCATACAGGGGGACTTGTTCCTCTTGGTCCATCCAAGGTCTCGAAATACACAGAAGCTATGACAAAGGATGACATCATGAGAACAATTGAGTGCTTCATTTCCACAGCGAAGCGCACATACGCTACAGGTGCTGATGGCATTCAGCTTCACGCTGCACACGGATATCTTCTTGGTGAGTTCATCTCTCCAATCTGGAACAAGAGAGAAGACCACTATGGTGGTTCTGTTGCTGGGAGATTCAGAATCGTCAAGGAGATCGTTGAAGGCATGAGATCTGCTCTTCCATCACCATTCGCTATCTCCATCAAGATGAATGGCCATGATATCGAGGAATGTGGTGTTACATTACAAAGCGCTATCGAAACAGCCAAATTAGCTGAGCTTTGTGGTGTTGACATGATCGAGATTTCAAGTGGTAGCGGTAGAAAGCCATACTCACTTCTTGGTGATACAGACTTCGAATACTGCTTCAAGGATCCAAAGAAGAGAGAGCAAATGAGAAAGAGATTCCATGATATTCATTTCAAGCCAATGTTCAACTTGGAATATGCTCGTGAAATCAAGAAGCATGTTAAGATCCCAGTCGCTTGCGTTGGTGGCTTCAGAAAGCTTACTGAAATGGAAGAAGCCATCAAGTCTGGCGATTGTGACATTGTTTCACTCTCCAGAGCATTCATCCGTGAACCAAGCTTAGCCAACGATCTTAAGTTCGGAAAGATCAAGGAATGCTCCTGCATCTCTTGCAACAGATGCTTCTTCGCTGCTATGGCTGAGAAACCATGTAAGTGCCTGCATAAGTACTAATATATACTCATTTCCCTTAATCATTAAACATTTTATATAGATTCCAACATACAATTTGAGTTCTGGATTGAAACAAAAATCAAAATATGGGAGTGTCTGTATTCTGGCATAATCACTTGATCTTGTTTATGCTAGATAAGGTATCAATGTCGGTACCTTTGTCAATCACACCGGTCAATTTACCGTAAATTTTTTTCATAACTTTTTACCGGTAAGTAAAATAAACACGTTATAATTTTATTTTACATATCAAACTCATATCTGTGAGCAATCATTTGGGGATTGTAATGTACATCGTGTGGAGGATCCGAGTATGCAAGTGGAACCACAAACACACAGTTGGATAACTTTGATCCTAGCAATTTTATGCCTGAGAGTGACCCATTTTCGCTAGTGATGACAAATATAAGCTTCACACATAGGAGGAACATTATTCATGTGTTAGGAGAGATAAAAGCATCTTTTGATTTCTCTTTTCTCCAACTACGCATCAAAAACTCTTTAAGCTTTTCAACAATAATCTCAGAACAGTATAATTCTGATTGCAATGAATATAAACTGCCTAATCGCAAATAATATTTTTTTGGATAATCGATTTGCCAAGAAAGGAGAACAAAACCTTGCAGGATCACGACGGCACCCCATAAGAGCACTGCAGCAATCGCCTAAAGGCTGGCATAATTTTCAGAAGAAAGTATGACTCAATTACCTTATTACCCCTCAAATAGTGCTAAGGTTATTTTCCCTCAATCCAAACTTTGTCATCACCTCATTGAGATGAGTAAAAATAATGCAAAAACGATCATCAAAATTCTGTTTAATGTTTGTTCACTTTTCTGAAAACAACCGCTATTTTACAACATGAATATTATGGATAAATCTTGAATAGAAATTGATATAAAACATACAGCCAAATTTTACAACAGAATCAAATTGAGAGAATCGGACCCTTCTTATTCTAACAAAATATTGTGAGAGTTATACTCAAAAAATTGAAATGTCGAAAATTTCTGTTCGTTTCATTTATAAATCATTATGCTCTCTTTATACGTTCACGACTGCGATGGCAATTGCCATGAGATCCACGTCTCTCCTCATGACCCAATAAAGCGAATATGCTTAAATGGAAAGGATGGACAAAGGAGAAATGTCATTTTCGATAACCACTTAATCGTTGGAGAATTTTCTTTCTCATTCTACGGTATTAAGAATGGCGACCATATCTACTTATTGCCAAACAGGCAACCAAAAGCTATCAACGTTAATTCACCATTTTTGCAAGAAAGATTCAACGAAGCTCAAAAGAGATTCAACATAGCTCAAGGTTTCCATCCAGATAGTGATCATTCGCTCGTTTTGGAAAGTGTAAGACTAAAAGACCAGTATTTCAACAAGATCGAGTCAAACTTTTACTTAAATCGAGCAGTCATGACTCGCACTTTCGAAAATGAGCGTGTTGTGAGCCAAATTAAGGTTTCCAAGAAGCTCTGTGAAATCAAGAAACTTTCATCTCCTTCCACAACAGCACTTCCAAAGTTTTGGTAATTGTATAGATTGCTTATTGTATGTTTGTTTATTATGTTAATAAATTTACCATGTCATTGTTTTATTTAAATAATAATAATTTCTCCTTTGTTTTTTTATGAGTTGAATCCTATAACTGAACAAAGAATTGTGACAATGGTCTGGATTTCGTTTGACATTTCTCATCATTTTGTACCTGTAATGGTGACAAACCTCATTGGATTATTTCAGATGCAATGAACTGCCTCCAAACGAAAGGATTCATTGTAGAGTATATCTGTATGGCCTCTGCACGGCTCCTGACTCTATATTCGATTACAATTTTTCATAAGTTTATCCTTTCTCTTTTTCTCTTGAACAATGAATAACATATGGCATATATTTTATAACGCCAAGAGATGAGTTATTAAAAAGCATTATGATTCTGATTTATTAATTTCTTTCTTCTGATTTTGGGCGTAACTGACACTGTAAACCATGCAAATGTAGCTGAGCTAGAGTTTGTCAAAAACACGATTCTTCAGATTAATGACACATTACAGGCATGACTATGAATCGACAAAATCACTTTCACGCATGTGCCTTATGAATGTGTGGTACTTAAAGGCGTTTTTTTATGCACTTGATTTTGCCTGATGCAAAAAAACTATGGACAAACGTTATAGTGGTGGAATTATTTCAAGGAATATTACTTTAATCAAAGTGTAATCAACGATTTTGAATTATTTGATCAAATCTGATTTGAATGCCAGTAAGATTCTTTAAATAATGAAGGACTTTTGGTCCAGCCATGGATACTGTTGATTTTCTAAATATAAATATTTATAAATAACAATAATATACGAATATACAGACTGAAATTAAACATAAGGAAGCCAACCAACCCACATTTTGGCAAGATTCATTGGATTCATAGCATCCTTGTTCATGAACAGCACTGCGAAGTTTGTGTTAATGACAGAGTTCCTGTCATCAGTTTGGAGGGAAATCCTCCTTTCGATTTCATCAAGAAGAAGTGCTGGATTTGTCCATGTCATGTCAATGAGTGGATCATAGACAAAGCTATGTAAGATATTGAGTAGAGACCTTCTTTTCGCTTGGAGAGCTTCGTGAACAATAACACATGACTGTGAGAAAGTTCCATCAACGCCTGTGACACCAAAACCATCTCTTATGCAATTTGTTAACCTGTAACTGACCGTTTCGGGAACTGATTCCCTCTTCTTGCATGCATCAAATATTGAGTCAAAATCTATGTGGACAACAGCACCGTTCTTACAATTTATTAAAATATTTTCCAAATGTCTATCGCCTAATCCAAGAATTCTTCCAATCATCGAATACGCAGCTGTTGATTTGATATATGAAAGTTGAGCATGGAACCATTGCGCTGGATTTGGAAATGTCTTACAATAGAATGAGTGCGTCTGGTGTGGGATCTGTTTACTACAATTAATTATTAGATTGACCTTTGATTGCTCATTTCTGTCAAACCACATTCTTTGTTGAGATTCATAATATTGTAATGCTCTCGAATCAAGTATCCTCTTAAATGTTGTTGTGTCCTGCACCCATTCCATTAGTGATGCTTGTTCAGAGAGGCAAATAACAGCATATGTTGTTAATGAGAAGCTTCTTTGTTTGCATTTGTTATCGCGCATAAAAACAGAGTTAATGAAAGTTAGCAGGTCAATAACTCTCATGTCTTTCCTCATATCTTTATCCATTTTTAGAATGAAATTAAGTCTTTTTCCATCTGTTGATAAGAATTTTATTTTCATTGGATGCACGGCTGAATCCAAAACTTCGAATTCATCACAAAGCTGCATAATAAAAGGCAAATCGATTGACTTAGAATTGAAGCAATAGGTGATGGGGAGCATAAGACTTGTACCTGTAAGTGAATTTTGGCATTTCTTGAATTCTGGAACGAGTGAAGAAGTATCTGATTTAACATTATGAACTTTTGATGTTTCTTGTGCCAAATTCTTCAATGCCAGTGTTCCATTCAAATACTCTCTACCGACATCACAATTGAATATATCCATTACAGAAGGATCTGGTTTTTCTCTTTCTTGATTAATCAAATATGATAGAAACCAGTAAACTTGGTGGTTGTAGCGATGAGTGGATGTTTTTATCAATTGCAACCAAGCTGGTTGAAAATGCTTTGAGATTTTGAATCTTGATATAATAGAAACAATTGAAGATGATAAAAGATATGGCGAAATTTGGCTGATATAACACCAGAATATATCAAACATCGAGAGCATTATTAAAGATGCATATTGGTATAGTTTTGTATTTTTTCTGACCTGAAAAAGCTCTAATTTTCCAAAAATAATATTTCCGATATCAAAAAACAAATAGAAGACTCTTGGAAGAACCTCTTTTCCTAATGATTCTTTGTTTTTCATGGCTAAAAAGTAGTTTTCAAGCGCCATACAGATATTGTTTCTGAAGTTTAAGAGTTCTGTTGACGTATTGGATGCAACTTCGTTGAATTTTTCATTTAATCTTGATTTGCTCTGTTCCATGTTGCTAATTCCATCTAACTTTGCCATTACTAAATCATCGCACAGCCTTGCTAATCTGTAATAAATGGATGAACCTTTTGCATGTTTTTTGGAGGCTTTCTTATATTGTTGCATGATCTGATTTAAGTCTGTGATTTGAGATAAATGCATTGCTTGCCCTTGCAAGCTTTGGAACTGAACAATAAGCTCAGTGTCATGAATATCATTCATGAACTTTCTGAAATCATTGATTGTTGAATGAGCCATTTTATAATCACCAAGAGCTAAATATAATTTAGCTTGTTCAATCACAAACTTACAGTTGACCTCAGGGATATGGCGAGAAGATAAAATAAATCCTTTTTCACAGTAAAAATGAGCTTTCATGAACAAGTCATTTTTTCGACATATTTTTGCAAGCTCAATGAATAGGTCTGACTTATAAATGACTTTTTCAGAAGAACCTCTCTTTACGATGTCAGCTGTCAGGCACCTAATACATGTTGCTATTTCTGATATATCGGTACAGACAGAAGAACTGAACATCCAATTTGATGTATCATCATCGTCTTTAGAGTTAACATATGAATTATAAAGATCTTCAACAATTCTAAATCTCCATGTTATTGATGCAATGGTATCTGGAGATCTTGCAGCTGAATCTTGTAGCAAACATGATAAAGATTTTCTAATGTGCTCTATTTCCGATACAAAGAGAGATTCTTCTTGTTTTTGGAAATAACTGATCGCTCTAACAAGGCTTATTTCAAAACCATCAATGAACTTTTGTCTTGATAATGTTTGCATCATTTCCCAACTTTGCATTCTTAAGGCAATACCAGACATAATGTTACACAATTCAACATTTTGCATGTCACTTCTGTATAAATTGAATGAATCACTTAATGCACGAGAAAAGTTGCCTGATTCTGTCATTAGCTTTAATGCTGTCAATTTCTCTTGAATTGTTGAATTTGAATCTAATATAACAGATTCAGGTGTCACATTTTTGTGAACTTTTTCTCTGATATAATTCAATCCATCATTATCATCAATTTCAGAATAGATATCTTCACATGCGTCAAGAGGCCAGTCTTGAATAATATGGATATATCTCAGAGCTATTTCATACTTTTGACATCTTATTGCTGCACTTGCTACCAATTTATTATCAACATTAATTTGAATATCACCAAATCCACTGCCAATATTGATTCCAAGTTCACAAAGCTGCCTGTAGATTGACATGATGAAGTAAGTCATTTCAATATAATCCAGTGATGCAGAGTTTTGGAATATATCAGTAATTAGTGTCTTTAACTCTGATAGAAGCTGCTGATCATTTTTGATTAAATATGGAAATAGAAATCTGCAAAGTGGAACACTGACTGAACAAGATCTCTTCAAGAGCCTGAAGGGATTACCTTTAGGAAGGAATTTCAGAACGAGTCCGAATGGAGACATTAAGTCGGGAACAACAACCGGTGGTAAAGAAGGCATGTATGTGAATTCAGTTTCTTCTGTCTTTCCGAGGATTTTATTGGCTTTGGAGATGGCACGTGCCGCAATTTCATAATGCCAAAGTTTCTGATCATACAGAAGTGGCCTAAGATAGTTGTTGACAATATGTTCAAGGATTTGTTCTGTACTATTTTTATTCACCGATATACTAGAGATATCAGAATAAGTATCGGAGTTGGTAATATAAGATAAACATCTTCCTGCTAAAATTATTATATCTTCAGGGACATCTTTCTGAAGATAGTGAACAATATTTTTGACGAATATCTTTGTTGAGATCTGCCCAATGTTCTTCTTACGAATTGTCTGTATAAGTTGCTTGAGAATGATTTTTGCCAAAATTGGAGGTGCTTGATGAAGTAGCTCTGACAAAATACACACTTTTTCATCATTCAGCCTTTGTGGATCAATATGAATAAACTTTGATACATCAAATGGAAAATTGGATGAATGATTGAATTCATCAAATATGAAAATCTTTTCATTGCGCACATTGCTATAATCCAAGAAATTGTATAAAATCTTATGATTGATGGTAACATCTTCAGACTCAAATGTTAAAGTGACCATTATGAGAGGGTATATTATATGCAGGATTCCATCAATACTTTCATTCCGAGGAAGTTTATATACAAATTTCACGAGGCTTGACATAAAACATTCCCAAATTCTGAAAAAGTGTATTCTTAATTCTGGGATTTCCAAAACATTCATTGTTGAATATAACAATTGCTTGGAAGTATTCCAGAATGAAGGATGAGTATCAAACTTATCATAATGCATTCTAAATATTGATAAAATTGACTTCAGAACAGTGACTTTCATATGTGTGAAATCACTTTGTAATATATTTTGAAATGAAACTAAAGACTTGTCTAAAAGAGTTAATAAGTATGGCTTTCCTGATCCAAAGATATCATCCAAAAAAGTCCGCATTGTTGAAATGACATGAGAGTTAAGTTCCTCAGAATACAAACTCATGAGTATATCTGATGATATCTGTGAAATAGATTCATCAATTAATGTAGATTTTGGCTTTCCAAGAAACTCGTTAAAGAATCTAAATGTATTAATATACTTTGGCATGCTATCGCCCATTAAAATTATATGAATGATTTTTGGAATATTTGCTATTATTTGCTCCTTTGCTTTTTCACATAATTCGAGATCGTCAGTTGAACATTTGTCAACAAGTTTATTGATTTGTATTATATTATTGTCTGGGATGTAATCAGCTAACAAACCAAAAAATAGCCGTGTTACATCATTGTGATCACAAACAACTTGACAAATCTCATTAAACTTGTCTTCGTTAGTGTTATATAACTGATACAAATCTTTTGAAATCAAATGAGGATACTGATGATAGAATTCTCTTATACCTTTAAATTGAACAAGTGCAAAATAAGCAACAGCTGAAACAAGATCGGATCCAGTTGATATTAATTCAATAATTCTCTCAAATACAAGCAACCTGTATTTTTTGTTCGAAAGGAATACATGTATAATGTGAATGAATTTAGTGTCTTTAAATAAATCATGAAATTCATTGCCGATATATAAGGCCACATGGGTTTCATCCTTCAGAATCAAAAACGCTTGAGCAGCTAATGTACTTTGCGGATACTCTTCATCAATAGGTGATTGTATTTGTTCGGTTACACGCCTTATAATTTGGGATAAAATCTCTGTTGTTCTGATGTATTGTGAGAAAACAACTAATAAATAATCTAATTGCTTATTGTGGTGCTTAAGTGCATAAAGACATATTTGGGGAATCAAAATTTCTTTGGCTGTTCTTTCAAGATCGGGATAAAATTCTAAGTGGAATTTAATGATGTCTTCAGTTGATAAATTTTCGACTAAGTTTATATATTCGCGCTTATCTTTGCAGATTATTATCAAATTTTTATAGCTAAATGTTAGAATTGTTAATGCTATTTCGATATTTTTATCTATAATTGCAGTAAATTTTGAATTTGGTGAAATTAATGAAAGTTGAATACATGATTCAATGTCCTCCGTTTCGATATATTTTTCATACTTTTTATCCATAGTGAGAAGTGCTTTCTCAATAGCAAGCCTAACTGCACGGCTATTAACCTGTCTGTAAAATTCAAGAAGCTTCGAGAAAAATGATTTCGACCTTGAAATTAAAGCTTTGCATGCCATTAGAAAGTTGGTGTCATTACAGAAATACTGGAAATTTTCGAATATTATTGGTTCTACTAAGTTACTATTGGATAAGTCTGAATCAACAAATACTTTAATAATAGCAAAATAGTTATTGAGAAACAAAGGAGCCGTTTGCGCAATATCACGGAAATTCTTCAAAACTTGAATAATATTTTGACCAAAATTAATTTTGATTGTTTCTTGAAGCCTATAGGTCGCATTGTAAAAACATATGGCACATAGTTTGTCTGCATTGTTGCCTAGCTCGTTGTATGTTGAAGATTCGAATATAGAACCTCCATCAATTTTAATCTGTTGTTGAATAAAATATATTAAACATGATATCATAATCCATGAATCTGTAGCTGACTGTGGATAAAGTAATGAAAAGCAACGCAAAATTTGAAATGTATCAAATATTGGATCGAAAGATATTAAGATCTTGGAAACTGCTGAATACATCTTATAGTCTCTCACTGTAAAGTTACATAAATACAGTTCTAAAATATCAATTATTGCAAGTTTCGCGTTTTCTGCATAAGATTTATCTAGATAATTAACATCTGATGAGCATGATGGAATAACAGTGAAATCATTTTCAACAGAGAGTATAATGTTTGTTTCTAGTGAAATGATATCGTTTATGTCTCGTTTCCTAATAAAATCGAAAAATACATTTAATAATTTCTTGAATTTTGCTCTGAACTCGATATAAAACTTGATGATGTATTTCATTAGAACTACTGTTCCTTCTTCAAACCGAAATATGCTTAATCGTCGTATTGATTGTGTTGGAAATGAAGAAAAACCTAAAAAATAGCGATGTATTTCATCAATTGCTTGAGCGTCAGTTTGCAGAATGTTCGCAAAGGCATCGTTGAATGTATCGAAGAAATTGTTCAAAATTTTCAATTTTGCAAAAATTTCATCATTTACATTCATCCAATTTGATTTTAGAAACGAATACAGTTATCAAAGGCATGATATTGCATGGTGTAAAAAACATTAAGGAAATATTGTTGAAATTCTGTCATGTAGATAATAATTGTTGTCATGTAAAATCGATTTTTTTAATGAGGCATTATGGATAAATTGTCATGTAAATATAGAAAATAAGAATTGATAAATCTCACTTTTGGTCATTTGAACTCTAAAAAATATTATTAAAAATCCATATATTATCTAAATTCAAAACGAAAACCCCTTTACATTTTTATTTTTTATGTTTGTATCAGTTCCGAACTCGATCGGCCCATACCAATTTATTAAAAAGATTGGTGAGGGCTCTTTCGCGGAAGTTTGGAGAGCAGACCATGTGAAAACAGGCCTCGCTGTTGCGATCAAAGTGATTAATAAAGCAAAATTCAAAGAACCGAAACATCTAACGCGTTTTAACCGAGAGCTATCATTCATGAAGCAGATAGAGCATCCTCTCATCGCACAATTATATCAAGCTCTTGAAGATGAAAATAATCATTATCTAATTATGGAATACGCTGAGGGTGATAACTTACTTCAGTACATAAACACAGACGGAAAGCTTGCTGAGCCATTAGCAAGGCAATATTTTATACAACTCGTTTCTGTTGTCGAATATTTACACAGAGAAAAAAATATCATTCACAGGGACTTAAAAGCAGAAAACGTTCTTTTAGATAGACATTCAAATATCAGACTGATTGATTTCGGCCTCAGCAACTCATTTTCTCCTGATCACACAAATTTGGAGACTGCATGTGGATCTCCAGGCTATTTACCTCCAGAAATGATCAAAGGACAAACACATACAACTGCAGCTGACATTTGGAGTCTTGGTGTCCTTCTTTATTGTATTGTTGTTGGACATCTCCCATTTGAAGACCCACAAATTTCGAAAATTCTCGACAAAATCGTTAACACTAATCCATTTTATCCTAGAACATTGTCTGCAGATTTATCGATGCTTCTCAAGAAGATGCTTGTCAAAGAGCCAGAAAATCGCATTACACTCGAAGAAATTAAAGCACACCCATGGTTTTCTATGGATGGATACAACCACGCAAACTCAAGGCTTACAAGAACTTTACCTTTAACTTCACCATGCGAATATTCGGTCATCGCAAACTTTGTTATTGATGAAAATACACTCGAAAAGATGAAGAATATAGGGTATAATGTTGACGGAATGGAAACTCGTCTGATGACTCGTGAATTCGATGAAGAGAGTGCAATTTATTTGATGATATCCAAATCTTCGTTTACTGATAGTCTCAGGGATATTAGAGATGTAGGAATAAGATTAGATGGTAAGAGGGTTATATCATTCCTTAGGACCAGAGCACCTTCCTTTGGAAGTGCAAGTTCTTTAGCATCGCCTACAGTGTCTGAGTCAACCAAGCCACTGGTTGCTCCACGTGTATTAGTCAGACAAAAATCAGTCAAATCACAGAATTCAAGCTTCCAATTCTTGAAATAGTTTTGTTTTATTTTGAATAAATTGTATTTATCTAGTTGATCAAGATCATACCATTTTTATATTGATATATTTATTCTTGCAAATTCACATAAATGAACCAGTCCATGTAATGGCTTATATTGATTATGTAATTGGTGTTATTGGTGAATGCATAGAATCTAAAAAGCCTCTGATAAATGCATATTGGTACAAAATGCAAAGGAGGATAGTTTCATTAAATCAGAAATGACATATGATATTAAAAGATGAAAGAAACCAAAATCATGAGAGAGTGTTATTCAACAGTTACGTATGTTTCTGTTGACCAGCACATATCGGTGGGAGTTGAATATAAACCTTTGTAATCAGCATCAATTAGCAAATGATGACAAAGATGCGCGAACCTCAGAGAGTCGTAGAAAATTGAGTTAGCTCCTTAAATCCCTCAATATTGAAGATATATGAATTAAAATAGAGTCATTATTCTTAAGGTCTTCTGCGATATTTATGATTGTTAAAGTCATTTCGTAAATCCATCAGAGTTTGCAAATGGTATTTCGAGCATCGAAGCTTTCATTTTTATCGATTGGCATCTAGCTCCACTTGAATTATCAGCGCTATATTCGCATGCCATTTGAATAGCTGAGTTGACCGAATCATTAAATATTATAGAGTATCTCATCTGGAATCGATTGATGTCTATTCTCAGGAAAAATATTTATTTTTGATGAAAAAAAAGAAGGGATTCAGCTTTTAAAGAAAAAGATGTCAGAAATATGTTTGGTATAAGGATGTTTAGGAAAAGGAAATAGTAATGAAATAATGACAATTTGAAATTTTAATTATTTAAATATCAGTAAAAAATTATTTATCATGCACGAGGAGATACAGCACGAGAGCCGTTGCCAGACGACTGAGCACCAGATTGATTTCCAGTTGTTGTATTTCCTGTTGTTGGTTTCTGAGAAGAAACTTCGCCAGTTGTTCCTGGTCCTGTTGTGTCACCACGATCGGCATCTGTGATTGGAGCTCCATCAAGAATCTGGAGCTTCTTGCAACGCCTGCACATTTCTGCGCGGTAATTTCTGTTTTTGCTGATTGTTTCTACGACTGGATTTCCGGTAAGAAGAAGATCGGAAAGATCTGGAAGCTGTTGGATATGATCTAATTCGGTTTGCTTTTCGACTTTATTATGAGCGAGATATAAAACTGTTAAACGCTTGCAGGCAGCAATGGGTCGGAGATCCTTTACTGCGTTGTAGCTCATCCACAACTGAGTGAGTGTTGCGGCCGCTTTCTCAATGCCCGTTAATTTAGTAAGAAGATTACGACCGATAGACAGAACTTCGATACGTGGTGGTAAGAACTTGATTTCCTGAATATTGTTGGTGCTGATCATCAGCTTTTTGCAGGCAGCAAGCTGTGCCAATTTATCGGACATAACAGTGATTGGAGGATGGTTGAATTGAAGACCAACTTCGACAACATCTTCGATTGGCTCATCTGGGTGGTTCTTCTGCCATTCAGCAAGAGCTTGCGTCGCTGTGTACTGCGGTGGTTTCTTCTGTGCCATTTTAAATTATTATAACGAATAACAACCGTTTTTGTTTTCCTCTATTTTAGAATAAATTCTATGCCACCAATATGCTCACAATCACTATTTCACTTTTTACCAATAAACTATTCATCAATAATGAATATTTGAAGAATCTCTTCAGATATCAAGTGTTGAATGTCCATGAATTGCATTATACGCCTGCGTTATATTGTAATTTCCTTAGGTAACTTAGTGTTGCAACATATAAGTATCTGCGTGCATTTTGAAAAAACGTCGATATTTGATAAACAGAAATTCGAAGTGTTATTAAGTGAAATATTATAATAGTTACGAATTTGTGATGATCAGTAAAAAATATCATAGATTTAAAAATTTGACAAAGTAAAAATGTAATGTTATGATTTTCTACTTTTCCTTCTTTTAGACCATCAAAAAATGAAGGGTGTCGAAATCCAATAATGAGAGATGATTCAGAGCTCCAAATTTTGCAACCATGTAGGCACGGGGCTGTAGATTGAATCTATGTGGTTTATATGGAAATATCACACTATGACTGAGATCGCATCAGAATCGATTTCCAAAAGTAGGGTATAGCATCATCATGATATGGATATTGTATCTTCATACTTATATTAATCCAAATCATTGCCAATAATGCTATATGAACATATACAACGGATTCTAAGCGTGCTATTCGTTATTGTGATTTTGCTAAATATTTCTTATCATCTATAATGGTGTTTTAACTTGTTAAACATACATCTTATTGATAACTTAAAAATAATCAATAAATATCTATACTATTTTAGGATAAAATTAATTCCAAATGTCAACAATATATAGATTATAGCATTTTATACGATTTAATAATGCAATTACCGATTTTGTTGCCGAGATTTGGCTCCACTTTTTTTCTCGTTGACCTTTTTGAGTTTTGCAATTTTTAACGAGTAACCACCCTTCCTGGACGAATCCGATGAAACATTTACGTACTTTTTGGAGGTGCTGATTCTAGTGATGCAATCTGTTTCATGATCTTAGCAAGGTATTACTTAATCATGATATGATTACAAACAGAAACCCATTACAAATCATTAATTGGCTTCTGCTATGAATCTCTTTGATAACTACAACAAATACATTTCAATATTATAGCGTTCGCTCGCTTATTTTTGCTAGAGTTCCCCTAGAAAAATAAAAAATAGAAAAGAAAAAATACGTTACGCGCGGGAGTCAAACGGCATTCCTATACTCATTCATCGAGCATACCTATCGTTATGCTACCTCAAGTTCACACAACATTTGTTCATTGGTAACATTACATATCAATTTTCGACTTTACATGACAAATATCAGATAATAAGTGTCAAAAATAGTGACTTTCTTTATTTTACATGTCAAAATTCGCTGAAATCTCATGGAGGCACGGAGATCCTCAAGTTAAATAGACAAGCAAATGCTATAAACATACTCAGCACCCATGAAAAGCACGTAAATGTCTTCTCAGTTTGGCTTGATAGGGGGTTTACTCGTTAAAAATCGCAAAACTCAAAAAGGACAACGGGAGAAAAATTCAACCCAAGATTGCTATATAATAAGCCGAGATATAAAGCAAAAAATACTTTAGAAAAAGCATTACAATCATATGTTCCAAAACATATCAAATTTACTGATTCAAAAGGTATTTTATGGAATTATTATTATGATATATATGATATAGTAAATTATGATAAAAATATCAAAGAAGAAAATATAGAAATAATGACAGAAAAACAAAAAAAAATTTTAGAACAAATTAGCACAAATAATTTTCAGGTAAATAATACTCAAACATTTAAAGGATTACCTTGGAAAACATTTAATAAGTTAAAAAGTTATACTCATCGTAATAATATTGATGATAAAACATTCAATAGTATGTGGATGGATATAAAACCTGTAAGAGTTAGTAATTAGATGTTCGCACCATCCACGACTGCGCCGTGGATGGTGCGAACATCTTTTTAAATATATTTACAGAATTAGTTTTACAAGTTAGGGTCCACCCATATAGAAAATAAATTTTTGAATTACTTACAAAACTAACGTTAATTTTATTTTAAAAATTATGACTTTATAAAATGTATTCAGTTTTGAAAAAATTTATGACTAACTAACTAACTAAGAAAAGAAAGCGAAAGGAAATGGGGAGTAAGAAATTTTGAAAAATAATTTTAGTGGTTATGAGAGAAAATGTATTCGGATTTAAAAAATAATTTATGACTAACTAACTAACTAAAAAAAGAAAGCGAAAGGATTTGGGGGTAAGGAAATTTTGAAAAATAATTTTAGTGGTTATTCTGATTTCTTTTCTTCCTCTTCTTTCTTCTTTTCTTCTTCTTCCTTCATTCTTTTTGCGATCCATCTAGGATTCTTCTGTCTTCCTGCAGCAAGTG
>JALKBU010000478.1:0-37694 GCA_023091735.1 Trichomonas tenax
TTGGCGTTAATATTAACACCAGAAGTTTTGGAATGTTAAAATTAGTTAAAGATTCATTTACGAAGGAATCAAAAATAATTAAAGGCAAAAGAGTCACAACGTATCAGAAGAAATAAGACGAAACACTCAAAATTTATTTTTGAATTTCCGAAGTCATAAAATCCTTTCGCTATCTTTTTTTAGTTAGTTAGTTTGTCGTTTAATTATTTCAATCAAATTTTAAGTAAATGATGTCATTAATAAGGGTAAACAATAGTGTTTTCGCTGACTTTGACAATTTGGTTTTCACTCATTTTTATAGTTGATAAAAAAATAATTTTTAAAAAATTACTTTATATTTTATGATTTTCAAAAGTGTTAAAAATCATGATTTTCAGATCTTTATAACAGTGAATTCTCGTAAATTTCGAGATTCCCTTTTAGCCTCTTTCCCGAAAATATTTTTTATGACAACAACAACACCATTGGAAAGTTCTTTTAGGATTTTTTATTATAGATAAATGATAAAACCAATTATTGACTACGCTACTTATGCATTCAATGCTAAACAATCGGAAAGCACAATTAAATTAAAATATGGTGATTTAGAAATACTTTTAAAAGATGGTAAGTTGCAATTTATATCTAAAGGTGGTGCAATCATTTCAAACATAAAAGAAATTATATTTATGAATTCAAAAATAAGGGGTATAACTGATGATATAACATCCATACCACCAGAAGAACAATGATATTACGCACTGAATGCATTCCCCAAAATATTAAAAATTGATAAATATGATGTAAATGAATCATTTATTGCAAACTTTATAAATGATATATCAAATAAAATGGATAAATCAACATTTGAAAATATCGAATTGTTATAGTTTCATGAAATTCCAAAATATCTCCCAGATTTGCATCCCTACATCAGTGTTTCTGGAATGTACTGTTTATTGCCAGGTTGAAAAATTTTTGGGAAACGATGAAAAACTTTCAAAATGAAAATTCATGCTTTTTATATATCATAGATTGCAACTATCCGATGTTTCATAACTTTGACATGTAAAATATTGACTTTGAAAATTTTACGCGGCAAAATGGATATTTACATGTCAAATTAATCGACATAGATTTTTAGACTGCACATCAGATTAGTATCTATAGAGAATAGGATATTTCAGTAGCTTAGCAAGATATCCAATTGTATTTAGGTTTATGTGGTCCTAAATAAATATAAATTGGGATGATATAGGAATCCTTATAGCATTATAAGCTGTAAACAGTACATCGATAAGCAAAATAGTGGTCGTAAAGATAGCAGTTGAATTTTGTCATATAATGATATTATGTGACAAATGTCAGAAATCAAAAAACGAATGGAAGGAGCGTTTATCGACAAAGAGTTCATCCAACAAGAGGGATTAACACTCGACAACATCATTCATCCATATTTTGAAAAGAGCCAGTTCTTCAATACGCAAAACGGATCAAAATTTGAGATATCGTTAGCCCAACCACACGGAAGCAATGTTATCACCGCAACTCACCTGAACAAACCAGAGCACAAATCTATCTCTATCGATCATGGACTCTGCGTTATTGATGAAATATTAAACAATGAAGTTATCGCGAAATACATTGTCAAAGATGGATATATCCTTCCTGCCCCGACATTTTACAACTTAATTGCAAGCCGTATTTGTTCTTCATTGAACTTTCTCCAAAAATCAATCAATGATGTTCATCAAATATTCGAATGGGACATAAAACGTGGCTTTACTAAGAGAATTGCCGATGGAGAAACAGAAACTAAATACGTTTTCTGTGCTTCTGAACTTAAGGATCTCAGATCTGAAACTGGTGATGAATTCAGACTCCAAAGCACTCTCCTTGATGCACTACTCACAGAAATTGGTATTCCATCAGCTTAATTCCATTTATTCCATATATTACTTTTATCAACATTCAATATGATCCAATACATTGTGAAAACTATTGATGTAGCCACAATAGTATGAATATATTGAGTTAGTTTAGATTTTGTTTTTAGAATGTAAATTAATTTTAAATATTCTTTATGGTAAATATTCTGATGAAAATAACAATTAATTTAATGATTTTTAGCTTCATTTCTCTCCGTTTTGAATCGCTTAGATAATGAGAAAAGATGGCAAATAATATAAAAAATGATTTTTTGCTCAATTTCATTTGGTGTAGAATTAAAAGCTTGACAATATCCAATACGCTCAGTCTCAGCATAATATATACTTTCAGACATGTTTGGCTCTCCAATGATTACAAATTCGCTTGAAATTAACGGTGAATCATGAGTCTTCGATATTTCGAAATCATCAGGTAACTTAAATGGAGAAAATGCCACAGGATGCTCATGAACAACAACTTATATATGAGTGAATACAGGCTTCTTCATTTTGTTTTTATATTTTTCATAGAAATATCCTTGGATTTTAAATTTGCCTTCATAAATCTGATTCCATGTTTTGAGATCTTGATGTGAACCATGAACATCATGGAAGATAAGAAGGGATCCTCCTCTATTACAATATTCAAGCATTTGATTGAGAAAGTTTGATGTTGAGATTAAATTTGAACTTACATAGGGACTATCACCTCCTCCAACAGCAATTACATCAAGGAAGTCCAAGTATTCATCTGAACACATTCTACTGTAAAATTGCTCATTTAGATAAATGACATTAATTTTGAATGAATCATTCTTTTGATTGAGAAAATGAATGAAGTTGAGAAACACTGGATAAATTGCTTCAGCACAGTAATCTTTATTTGGATGAATGGCAAGAATGCTAATTTCTTGCTTTCCGTATCTTAGTTTTGTTAAAAGTTGAGAAGCTAAATCAAGCAATAAAACACCTTCTTCCAAGTAATTAAGAAATTTTCGTCGAAACTCTTGAGCAAATTTAACAAACTTATCATATGTATATTCATCGATCCTAGAAAAATCTAAGTCATTGATCAGCCTCAGATACTGTGCATCTTCAAAAATCAAATCGAAAATAAGTTGAGTCGTGATGTTATTCTTTCCAATTTTATGGATCATTAATTCTGTACATTCAAGCCCAATTGTCTTACAAATAGAGAATATTGTGTTGATAGGAATGACGCTGTAGTTTCCAGTAATGAAATTAATTAACTTTTATGGTCTATTGATTGATTTAGTATAAGTTACATAAGAATCTATTATTATCGATTTTGAGTTTTGTAAATTGTGTTGAGAAGAATGGATCAATGAGATATTCGTTTCCTATACATATTCCTACATTGTATAGATTAATGATTTCTTGCTCTGGAATTTCAATGTAATCTTCTTTCATTTTTCCTTTGAATACAGCATCAATAATATCCCATGTTTCTGTAGATTCTATTTTACATGTAAATTTGAACTTGTTTTTCTTTGGATTCATATTTAATTGTGATTCAATTTTAGAGCTTATAAATAAAGCTTGCATTCTGTTCATTCTATATTCATGATCATTGAGGAAAACATGAATAATTTCGATACTCTGTTAAAATATAATTGACTTCCAATGCGAATTTTAAACATTGTGACTGGTGGACTTTACCAGCAAAATGTCGTGTAAAGTCAATTTTGCTGTGTAAATTTTATTTTAATAAATATTTCATCCTTTTCAAGAAGCTTTTTGAACTAAATTATGATGGTCACATCTATAAAATTGATTTCGAATAATAAATATCTATTATAATTATCATGTTGTAGCATAATAATTGCAAAATATTTGAAACAAATAAGAATTTTTATATGATAATCTATGTGTTTTGATAATTATTCGATAACAACTATAAAAGCTGAATAGATTTATAAGTAGCATAATGTTTTAAATTGTTTATTTAACTAAAATATAATCAAAATGTTTTAAATAAATCAATGATTTTGAAAACAAACATGCATAATATTTAAAAATCAAAAATTATTTGTTATTGTTGAAAAGTTCAGTAAAAATAATAAAAGGAAAAAGTTATTTTTAACATTCTATAAAAATCTGGATTTTTTAGACATTTTTTGAAAAATCGAACGAATGTCCGTAATTCATTTTCATGATTACAAATATGGGGCGATTCTAAATAACTGCGAAAAATCGAAAATTTGAAGTTATTATTTTATGATCTTTAATATTTTATAGTTAACGTTAACTTTATGTCATGTGTTTAAATATAAAATCGTTCAATATGATTGGTTTCAAACTTTTAAAGCAAATAAAGATATAATATTTTTTGTTAATCAAAAATTTGTCCTAAAATGATTTCGATTGCGATAATTTAGAATGATATAAAGGAGCAATATCAAATATAAGAAAATCCATCAAAAATAATTTTCGCATGTTAGAGGAGCTTCACGTACCTTCGCAGTTACAAATCGACACCTGGAACAACATCAAAGAGTCCCCCGTCGTCGACACTGCGCCACGTGTCGTCCCTTTACCTGTTTTTATCACTCCTTCGTCCGAAGGATTATATGATCGGTATGCATCGCAGAAAACAGATTTAGTCGGCTCGAAACTCATCAAAAAGATACGCGAATGTGACTCAAACATAGCTTTAATCGATGATTTCCTCAAGATTTGCTATTGCAGAAGATCAATGAGCCACGTTATGCTTACATACATCGAGACTATTAAAAAGCAGCAGGGATCGAATGAAATGCCACAAATGTTTTTGACGCCTGAAGTTGCTGCTATTGCAAAGAAATTGACAGATCCTATTCTAGAGATTTTCAAGTCAATTAGACTTCATTCCGAGCAAGTGGCGGATTGGTTTTACTATCAGTTCGTTAATGATGAGAACTGGAATAACGGAATTTACAATGATCAATTTTTGAACAGTATTTGTATGCTTATTTACAAATTAACCGCTTTAGAGCAACTTATTATCCACAAAACAGCGCTTTCCGACGATATTTCAATGCTTCTCAAGTTCCAAAATAATCCTGCTTATATGCAAGAGGTCATTCAAATCCGTTCTTGGCTTTCTAACTTCGGCGCAATCACAAACCTCTGCGTTGATAAGTTGATGCAACTCGAACCTGATCAAATCCAATACTTGTTTGATCTATTATACGAATTTTGTCACGATCAAATTGCTAAAGATAACTACATCACAGCCGAATCTAAGTACTCATACATAGCTACGATCATCTTCCTCATCAAATTATACGAAAAAGCTCGCATTACTGAAGAAATGAAACTCAAAGGAACTAAAAAGCCAAAGCCAAAACTCAAACCAATACCATCGTCAATTCGTTTCTTCTGCAGAGACATTGCTATGGTTCACAAGTCAATTGTTTTAATTTACGAAATTGCGCCTGAAATTGTTCAATTTTTCCCCAAGGATTTCTTGGAATTCAACAAGAAAGAGATGAAAGAATCACCACCACCACAATTGAAAATCAAATCAGAGCAAGATGTTCTCGATGAAGTTCGTGGAGCTTTTGAAGAGACATCTGCTTTCGTTTCATATTTACTCTCATTGGAAAAGGTCTCAAAGGACAGCCAACCAGCTAAAGTTTTGCCTTCCGTCATGAGAAAGGTTTCATCCGCTATTTGCATGATTGCCGAGAAAATCGAACTCAGGCGTCTTCAATTCCCGAATATTCCTAGAGACAAACCAGAGTTAGCAAGAGATCAGCTCGCTTTGAAGAGATACCAGTATGAATACGGTATGAACGATGGCATTTATGATATTCTTCAGAGAATTTTGCCTCTCATCATGACTTGCAGAATCACAAAAGAAGTTCTTCAGGAACACATCGGTATTATCTCACAGCAGTTATCTGCTTACATGCAGGAATACATCCAAGATTTCTGCGTCAACAAGATCGCTCAGCTTTGCATCAAGAAGAAGGAGTTGAAGCCAGATTTAATGGTTATCAGAACATTACTCGGCTACTTCACATCCGATGAAGACCTCAAGATTCCAAAGAAGGCGAAGAAGGAGCACCTCAATTATCCTGCGACAATTCCATCACTTCAGTTCTTGGAACTTGCCAGAGCTCAACTTTCTTGCATGATCAATCCAGGAAGCCCATGGACAAAGAAGAAGCACACATTCAGCTCAGGTATATTGAGCTCCGATGAAATTGATATTATGAAAGAGTTCATCAACAAGACAACATTCTTTGCTGAACTTCTCAGACTTCCAGAGACACTCGATATTGCTTTCGATCAGTCAAGATTGTTCTTCAAGGAACACTGGCTGGATATCTGCAAGGTTTCCTACTTCAAGGTTTCTTCAAGCCTTCCATACATTCTATCAAACTTCGCGCTTCAAAACTACAACCAGACAGAGCTTACAGGCGCTATTTTCTACCCATTGTCAATCTACGATGATGCAGCACACGTTGCTTTGAATCAGTTGAAGTCAAGGCTTTTGTATGATGAAATCAAAGCAGAAGCTGAAATTTGTTTGGTTTCTATCACTCGTATCATTGCTAACCAATCATTCGCACCAATCAGAGAGTTCATCACAATCACATCTCTTTCTGACAACATTATGAAGGAACTTCGTTACGAGAGAATACTTAGAACAACAGGAAATGCTCCAGCTGTCAGACTCGGTGTCCTCCTTCAGCAGAATCAGTTGTTCGTTCTTGGTTGCCAGATCGATACAAAGCTGCTCATTGCTAATAGACTGAATGAGCTGTTCAAGGAGTCTATGGAAGGCATCCTGAAGATCGCCAGTGATCACGGTCCAATTGTTATGATCTTATTCGATAGACTAATCGAGTTGTTGAGAAACACTCATAACATGATTGCATCATTCGATATTCCAATCTCTCCCTTCCAAGATTTGTTCAGGATTGTTATGGCTATGGATACACCAACATCTCTTCAGTCAGAGTTTCTTGTCCAAATGGCCCAATACATTTCTGGCCCATTGCTTAGCGAGTACTTCCTTATGACAACACCATTCAGACTCATTCCACGCACACAGCCAAATATCGATATGCACAAGTTATTCCATCAGGAAGAATCTTTAGTTCTCGAAAGAGTCCTCAGACCAACAGCTACATTTGTTTCTATTGAATCATTCAGATGCTTGTTCAAGTATCTTGATGATGGTGCCATTACAATGCTCCACATGCAGCTTATTTCTGAATTGCCAAACATCATGCAAGACTTCGTTAATGTTTATACTGAGTTCAAGCAGAACATCACAAGAATTAGAGATCCACCGCTTGCTTCATCATGCAACCAGGCATATGATAGATTCTTTGGTGCCTATAACGGATTCCTTGGAAGCGGAAAGATCACACAGATCCTTGAAATCATGTCACAGGTTGGTATCATCTTCGCTATTTCATCGATGATGGATGATGCATTCAACATGAAATACACATCAGAAAAGATGGTTTCTTCATATATCATATCAAGATCTCCATTGAAGGATGATGTTGCTGAGACACCAGAAATCTTCACAGCCTTTGATGCTCAGTTCAAGGACACTGTTTCATACTTCACATCTCTCAAGACAATTCCAGAGGGCAACCAAGTATTGCCACCATTCACATACATCACAACAGTTGAGTTCGTTAAGATCGTTCTCAGCACAGACACATTCAATGAAACATCATTAGAACTCACAAACTTCCAGTCATTGAAAGGATTTGCTGCCGTCTTTTCCATCCTCGAATTCCTTTATTGCATTCTCGAGGCTAACACCGGAAATGCAATCAACAAATATGGTGAATCTGTTTTGATTTGCGCAGCCAATATTCTCGCTGCTACAAAGCAGATTGATCTCTACAAGGTTCTTTCCATTACAGGAAGAATCCTTACTCATGCTGAAGCGGACTTCACTCACAATACAAATGCAAGCCTTCAAAATATCCTCAACATCTCTAGGCTTATGCAATCTTCTCTTTGGATTACTATCACATCTAGCTATCCATTCTTTGACGAAATCACAGGCCAATCAAAAGGTCAGTAATTTTTTTATTATATTTCGTAAACAAAGTTTTCTTATTACATTTTTTTGACAATAAATTGAATAAAGTCGATTGCTTTAACATTTGAGAATAATATTGAAGTCGAATATTGTGTTATTCAAGGAAATTCTGTAAATTTATTAAGATCGTTGTTAAACGCAAAAATCGCTGTAATTCATAGCATAGTTCAAAATGTTATGGCTTTTGTTATCTTATTCGACTAAATATTATCCAATAAAACTCGATATCTTTATAAATTGTAACATCATATCCATAATCCTCATGATATACTAAAGATCATAGGTTCTTATGTAAGATGCTGTAATTCTAAATTTAGGTTCTTATCAGTAAACACAGATTTTTCCCCCACAATCGAAAACATTTCAGCAGTCCAATTTATTAAAACGCATATTGGTTTGAGTGGACAAAAATATATAATGTAACACATTTATATTTCATTATCCTTCCTAATATATCGTAGCTTGGAACTTTCCAAAAATCACTTTTTAATATAAAAAAATCTCTCATACATTTAATTGAAATTCAAACATTTTAACCGTTATATGTATAACATTTCATAGTTTGGAAGCCAAAGATTAGAGTTAAATTGAATTCGATAAAGACTTAAAATTGGTGTCAGTCCCTAAATATTTTGCCTGACAAAACCAAAAAGTGCAATGGGCAGGAATCCAACTGGGTGCTTCTCAGTGAAAGAGCACTTTTCTCCGGAGACCATCTCCAAGCTCAACAGAGAGGTCGGTTTTCAGAAGCTAATTCTCCAAATCAATGAATCTACGTATCAATCTGATTTCGCGGCCATTTTGCAAAGTGTTTACGTCAAAAAGGATAACATTCATAATCTCGTTGACTATGTTGTCACCGCTACATACATAAACCCCGACAAATTCGATCTTTACTGTACTTTTTTGGATGATTTACAGAAATCTGCAGATGTAGACAATCCTTCCCTTGCCAATCTCGTTAAGAAGGTCTTTAAATTCATATTCAAGTCGATTCTTCCTTCCCAATCTAACATGGAAAATTTGAAACCTCATACAAACGCTTTTATTCTATTTCTACGTTCATTATATCTACGCAATCTTGTAGATCTATCAGATATATACAAAGAAGCTTCCAAGAACAAAACATTATTTAAATATATGAGATATTTCTTCCCAGAGTTTGGATCATTACAAGATGCACCACTGTTATCTGAAATTAACGATGATGCAGCTGATCCAAAGTACTTACGCGATATGTTTGAATATTATACGAAAAATCAAGAATTTTGGGATGAATTATTGCAGAATTATGCACTAGAAAACTCTTTAGAAAGAGTAATAATGACCGACGACGTTGATGGTTTCAGTTCAAAACTCGAATTGAAAACATTTGCATTAACAGATTATCCAAATCGTCTTCTCCTTCATCCTGTCGCTTCAGAGTTTGGACATATTAACCTCTTGTCATTTGCATGTCTATTTAATGCAATCAGAATTGTTCGATTATTAATTCAATTAAATGTCAAACCAGAAACGAATGACTTCCTCACACTTCACTGCGCCATTCGTGGAGGTGGTTTAGAGTTAATTGAAGCGTTAAATCCACTTGAATTGAATTTCAAATTGCCAAATTTCGACAATGTTGGAAAATACGCAACAAGATATTACAACGATATCATCTTTAAATATGTATTCGAGAATAAGTTATATCCCAATCAGCACAAGTCAGCTTCCAATATTTGCCTTGAATATTGTGGTGAATCTGGAAATTTCTTTGCGATGGAAATGTTATTGGATAAAAGAGCTCAAATTTCATATAATTCACAGAAACGCGATATCCTTGTTGCAGCATGTGAATGCGGACATCGAACAATGGTTGAGATTCTCCTTGAATCACCAAGTTTAATCATTGATGTTCAAGATGGCTTAAAGAGAACTCCACTGTTCACTGCATGCGAATATAATTACCATAAAATCGTCAAACTTCTTGTTGACAAGAATGCTGATGCCTCCAAAGTTGCTCTTTCACGTAAGACGCCTGCATGGATTGCAGCAGCAAACGGTAATGTTAAGTGTCTGATGGAACTTGCAAAGTCTTCTACAGCGGATTTCAACACTTACGAAATTAAAGATAGATTAATGTCGCCCTTGTTTATAGCAATCGATGGCGGACACTATGAAGCTGTAAAGTTCTTGTTGACTGTTCCTGGAATAGATATTCACAGAAAGACAACTAGTGGAATGACAACACTCTTTGCTGCATTGAGTGCGACAAATCCAGAAAATTCTTCAAAAATCATTAAATTATTGCTCGAAAATGATCCTGAAATTGACCTCAAAGCCAGATATAAGAAGATGACGCCACTAATGTTTGCTCTGGACATCGGTAGATTCGATGTTGTTGATTTGATTTCCACTCCAAAATCTGATTTCCAAAAAGTTAGCAAAGAGTATTAATATTACTACGCCCAAATTCAGATTATACCAATATATGCTTTACTTGTTTGAAAGCTCTATCTAAACTCTTTTGATGAGAAAAAATTCGTATCATTTTCGTTCCTAAGGGCTTTTTAATCGTTTTTCCTCTCAATTCTTCTCAATAGGGATGATGTAACTGTCACTGATCTATCGTCATCGCAAGGTGTCGAAGCTATATATACGAATTCTAACAGTTCATCAAGCACTTCTCAATCTTGAATTGGATTTTATTTGTTTGACGTCAATTCTGGATACATTAAGTTTTTAACGATAATTGATAATACCGAAAACTCCAAATTTTCTGTTTCCGGTTGTTTATCAATGTTTTTTTTTAAATTCTGCCCAATCATCATTGAGCTATTCGAACATAGTCAGGAATTCAAACATTTATTCGATTATTGCATCAAACAATGCTGATATGAGTATAACTTGCTGTGCAATTTATGGAAATGATTACATTATTAGATTTTTACCTCAGAATGGAAATCATTACATCAGACAATGCTACTCAGATGTTACAAAGATATTTGGAAACAAAGGAACTGTTTCTCTAAGTGTTTTTAATCTAACTGACTGCCCATCCATTTACATTACTCCAGATATAGTGTCTCATGATGGTATACATAAAAGAAAAAAGCAAATTAATTAATTCAATCAAAATACAAATGTTATATGCACAGTCCTATGACTTTTAATATACTCAAATGTTTGAACTATACTAAAATTTTCATTCTGGTATAGCTATTTCATAATAGCTATAGAGTATCAATAACATATGATTTTAATTCATTTCCTATTGAATTTGTCTTTGTTAAGTTGAATTATTAATCTTTTTGAATATTCATGAGAAAAAAAAATCATTCTATAGCTATTCCTTTCATGATATAGCAACAAATATTCAAATGCTATTAATATGGAACATCAATCTTGTATGAATATCAATTATTCTCATGAATATTTAAGCAAATATTTTAATCTTCATTCGGAGACAAATATTTTTATACTTAGCATTAGGCAATTGTGTATATTAAACTGTTGAAATTTAAGCATCTAAATATGAATATTTAAGATCGAAAATTCATACATCATTTTTAAAGCTTCACATACAGTTTTATTGTAGAGTTATATTGGAAAAAGTGAATATAACTATGTGATGATTAATATTTATGAATATGAAGAACATTGCATTAATTCAAATTAGAACCAAATCAATTATCATCAAAAATAGAGAATTGAGCAGCGAAATTTCTAGCACAAGTTCTGTTCTTCTTTGTTAGCAATATAATCGAATGTAGAAAGTATGATCAATAATTTTACTCAAAAAGTCAAAATCAAAACATTTTAAATGGGTTGTGTTGGTTCTTCAGTAAAAGATCAAGTTGTCGATGATCGGCCACTGAGAATGCAGAACCTGAATCGATCGCCTGCTTTTTCGACTATGTCTCCGTCCGAAATCAATCAAACTCAGCTCGTTTTCGATTCAATTATTAATAACATAAAGGAAATCCAATATAATACATCGCAAATTCTTTCTTTGGCACTCGATAGTGCTTCAGTTCCAGTATTTTTTGCAACTTACGGTGAAATATTATTCCCGTTATTTACAATTTACGCTAAAAATTCAAGTAGAATCGCAATTTTGTCAGACATGAAGTTTATAGAGCCATCGTCGTTACAGAAAAAGGATAACTCTAAGCTATTTATTAACCTTTTCAAATGTTTGCAGAGAAAAGTCGATACAAACAGAATCATGGTCGTGTCCGGTGTTGCTGATTCAATACTCGATTCTTTCAGTAGATTAAATTTAAGAATTGAGCTTGGAAATTTTGATTCTATATTAACAGATTTTTCTACGATATTAATCACAACAGATATCGATATAACAGGAGAACCCACTGATAAATTACTGGATTATGTTGAAAATGGAGGTTCATTAATTATTATTTATAATGGAAACATGAATAAAATCAATAAATTCCTTGAAAAATACGCTTTATCGTTTACAGATTGCGAATTCACAGCCAAGCACACTGATCTCGCAGTCAGAATCGCGAAAAATTACCAAGAAGTTTCTTCATCTAATTTAAATTCGTTTTGCTTCAAAGCAAAGCATGCATTGTCGAAAGATGATGTTAATGTCAACACCCTCGATAACATTTTTCCTCAAATACGACTTCATATTCAAAATCTCGAAAACAACAAATTTTTACAACAGCCATATAACATTTTACTAGAATATCTTGAATCAAACAAAGTAAATGCTGCAAATTTATGTATGACACTACTTTGCGACATTTCAAAGCATCTTTCACCAGATTATCAACAAGATTTAGTTGATAAAGTAGAATGTCCTCTAAAAGATGTCGAGTTATCGTTAAACACAATGCCAGGCGAATGGACACCTCTCAATCTCTATCTGCCGCCACGAACACAAGCAAAATTCGAATCTTCAGATAATTCTGTTTTTCTCCAAGTAGGATCACACACAGATGATCTTTTGAAGTGCAATGGAAAGTTCAGTCGATATCCAAGCGTTGTAAGAAGATTCAAAAAAGGAAATGTTTATTCTGAGTTTGGAGGTTTAATATTTTTGATATCAAACAAAAAATCAGAAGTTCATGTAAAACTCACGAATGTTTCGGAAATGGACCACAGTCCTTGGATATATTTAGATTTTGGCTGTTACACTTTCGTTGTAAATCGAGAATTCAAACTCGAAAAAAGTATTTCAGACATAACACTTGCTTTTCAGTCGTTAGATAGCGTAATAACATCCATCATTCTTATCAAAAACAGCTTTAGACCATTAATTGTTTTCGATTATTCAGATGGAAATATTCAAGATGATATTTATCCAATTACAATTAACATAGATAATATGGATCCTATTATGAATCCAACCAAACCATCAGAAGAACTTGAAATGTTTATATCAAGATTAATCAGAATCAGATTTGCAGATTATGATTTAGACCCATCAATAGAGACAATAATAGCCAATATTGGTGCTATTTGCGTCATGAAAAAAGCTTATCCTTTTTATGATCAAGATCGCTATCTCGAAGGATTGAGTTTAGCTATTAACTACTTTGTTGGAAGATTTGGAATAACGCCCTTCGGCGTAGCAATCCAAGGTTATCTCAATAATAAGGAAAGCAGTGGAGATCCAAGAGTTATTTTGATCAAAGAACTTTGTTTGTCATGCGGACATAATATTTCTCCTTTGTTCAGTGAGTATGTCTCTATACCAAACGATGTTCTCGATTCGCTTTCATCCTTACCACAATAATATATATATTTATTTTTGTAATGTTCATTATCATGACTACTTTTTTTTGTTTTTGTTTTGTTTATATGTAAAGCTATATATTAATATGTTGTGAAACTGCATTTACATGTAGTTTTACATATGGCGCATTTCTGAGACTTTCATATGAAGCTCTGAATGCACTACCAGCAAAAGAAGATATTGATCTTATATTAGAAGAATTGGATCGTTGACACGCAAAACATATTCTATATTTTTTATGATAGTGTTATCGCCTTTGCTAAAATCAACCAAGATTAAAAAATTCACCTCTTTAAATGCATCAAAAAGATCAACAATTTAGTGCGTGTTACTGTGTCAAACTGTCTGTGAAAACAAGCCCCGAAAAGAGTATATTGGGATGTTTGATTTTTAAATTTAATAATATTTTGTCTCTATCGAAGAAACCTTTCTTCTTGATGACTTGTAAATGGAAATTATGACACGTAAATTAATTTTTTTGTATTGTAAAAACAAATACTTACATGTAAATAAATTATTCTAATGAAACGTGACAAATTTTACATGTAAAATATGTTTAGCTCTATAAATATTGATACATGATATTTTGAATTTTAAATATCATGCCATGTAAAGGATAATTGTGACATGTAAATTCCCATTTTTGTCAGTTTTTTCTCGATGAGTCAACCAGGTTTTCAAATTCCACCAGCGCAAGTTATAACAGCACAACCAAAACAAGAAAATCTCCAACTTCTTGAGAAAAAGCGTCGTATACTTACAGAACTCGCAGCTCTCGAAAATGATTTTTCATACTTCGATTATTTGGATCCAACAAGAAATATTTTGCCTGTCAGTGCAACGCATGTTCCATGCTCTGTTGAACCACTCGCTGCTCCAAAAATCAATAAAAAATATATCGATCAAATTGAAGCTTCAAAAGCAATGGCTGATTTGATTGTAGAAATTGCCTCCAATCCATCGCCATTGCCATACATCGGTTCAAGAACTCCTCCAATTTGCAATGATATTGTTAAACACGCAAATGGTTTCTTCGCTCAGTACGAAGCATCAAGAGAACAACGTGCCGGCCTTTTGACTGCATTCTGCATTATTCCACGCAAAGAAAAAATGGAACAAGCTCCAAAACCATCAGAATTACAAGAAAAGCCTGTTGAAGAAGATACTTCCAAGAGAGTTCATCCATTCTTCCCAGACGTTCGTGATGTTAAGCCTTTGCTTGGTCTTATTAAAGAACAACTTGGCGAATTTCCAAATTTCATTAAAGATCCACCACCAGATGCAGAATGCGAAGAAAACAGATGGCTAATGGGTGATAAAGAGATTCACGATCATCTATTCAAGATCTGTGGTTCATCAAGTGATGATGATTTCGATCCTGATGAACAGCTTTTGAAGATGACTCCATTGCAGCCACTTCAGCCAATGCAGCCAATGACAGTACAAAATACACAATATATGAATCAAAATCGATAAGAAAATATTATTTAGAATTTATTTGTTCGTTTTATGCATAAAATATCAACTGTTTAGCTTTATTTTGCATTAATATATTGCGCAGTATGATTTAAAATCATATAGATGAGATGAATACAAAATCACAAAGCTAGGGCATCAGTGAATTTTCTACACCTACTCAAATATCTCGATTTTTCTCCACCAGTATGAATATTTAAGGTCTAATTTTGATGGCAAATGAAAAATTTTCCCATCTAAAATGCTGTGGATATATAAAGTATGAAAAATATATTATTCAATATTATATCAAAAAAATGTCTTGATTTATTTTGATGTTAACTGACGGGTTATCATTACTCATGTTGTTTGCATGCTGTGTGGATGAAAAGTAAGGGTTGCAAATTAAGATTAAATATTTTGCGAATTAAAAGCAACACATTTTTATCCTGTAAGTCCAACATTTAGTAGACACTGATTTGTCTGTGTTGAAAATGGAAAAGAACTACACAAAGATGCATTTGTTCTCAACGCAGGGCGATCCAGAACTTTTAGAAACATATTTCATGACCGCAATTTCTTCCTGCTTGACATCAAATTATAGCGTTGCAGAAAAGTCTATTGAAACAGGTTTTAACATAATTGCACAGCAATTTGGAAGCTTGTACAGCCAAAGCTACAATGCGACGTATCCAGGTTTAGTTGCTTGTCAATTATTGTGGGAAGTATCGGAAATCATCAAAACCAAAGGACAACCAAATGCCGATATATGGCGCGAAAGAATATCAAATACAAAGCTTTCTACAGAAGCATGGACGTATCTTATTATGCTGAGGCTTTCCTTCACACCATTCGAGAACCAAACTTTTTTGCAGTTCCTTAATATTGCACTTCAAGATCATAGACTTGATTCATTCACATGGTTGTTCGAGATGATTCAAAACAAGAGTTTAATTCCTTTTCAACACGCTTATCTAAAGTTCCTGTGGGCAAGCGGTCGTAGACATGAAGCTCTTAAAGGAATTGATCAAATGATTCAAGACAAGCGCTTTAATGTGAGCGTTGTTCTTTCATACATCGATTGGATGATTGCATCGAAACATGACGAAGAAACATTAGTTTTGCTTGCTGAGCGACTCAAACGCACAGTTTCACAAGATTCAAGCAATGACGGACTGACACAAAGATGGGCGAGTGTTTACTTCCATTTATTCCAACTGCACCCAGATAACTTTAGTTTTGCTGTTGAAGCAATTCGTGGTTTTGTTCCTGCAATCATAAATTCACCAACAGTTCATTTTTCAGATATTCTTCAGCTATTGTGGATTTTCTTCTCCATTGCAAATGATCAAGAAACGTTTGGACTCACGGAACCGTTGTTTTCAAGCATTCACCCGACGAAGTTTGTTGACGTTATTCCTCAGTTAGTTGGACTTCTTGATCACAGTAATGTCGTTGCTGCAAACGACGCGCGAAACATTGTTCTTGAACTCACACGAGCATCGAAACAGAAAGTCATTTTCCCGCTGATTTGTGTTGCACAATCACTAAATCAAGGCATAAGAGACAAAGCGCAAATAGTTCTCCAAAGCAACGCTTTGGCGTATCCAAAAGAGATCGCTCAATGCCTGCGTTTGTCAACTGTTTTGATATCTGCATTGATTACGATTTTCGATTGCTGGATCTGTTGCGAAGGGAAAAGTCGACATATTTGCTTGACAGAGCTCATAATCCTAAATGTCCACTTGATCAACTGTTCAGAAGGCTTTTAGGGCCATACATATCAGATCTCGATGCTGCAATTATCAATGGACGCGATCCTACGAACATTCTCAATGAAATTGCTTTGGAATGCGAGAAGAAATTTTCTGAGTTTGACCGCTTCAGACTTGTTGATGTAACAAATGAGCGTGATATCAATTTAGACACCATAGAGATGCCAGGTGCACCCGGCGTTTTCATTTCTTCGATATTACCAGAGATTGATATTCTGAACTCAAAGCAGCATCCGAGACGCGTTAAGATGATGGGCACAGATGGAATCGTTCGTCCATTCCTTCTGAAAGCCAATGAAGACCTTGCGCTCGATTAGTGAATCATGCAATATATATATATATGTGATTGGTCAATATATTTGTTAATCATGATTCAGAGTTATCTAATAACAATGCAGTACTTCGTGAATACGAAATTGTTCCACTTTCTCCACAAGTTGGTCTTATTCAATGGGTTGAAGGAAGCGACACAATTTCACGCCTCATCGAAGAGTTTAGAAAGATACATTCTATTGATCCTCTTGTTGAAAAGCACTCAATGGAGATGCTCACAATAAGTAATGTCGACTCACTGCGTCCAATTCAGCGTTTTGAAACTCTACAAATTGTTTCAAAAGTAACATCAGACGCTGATCTCCGCACAATCATTTGGATTCGATCACCAAGTTCACAGGACTGGCTTGCAAGACATATACACCTTCAGCGTTCTGCTTTTGTCAATTCTGTTGTCGGATATACTATCGGACTCGGCGACAGACACGCGAGTAACATTATGATTGACAGACTCACAGGTGATATGATTCACATCGATTTTGGAGATTGCTTCGAAGCCAACTTCGAGCGTGTTATCTTCCAGGAGAGAATTCCTTTCCGTCTTTCGAGAATGCTCATTGCCGCATTCGGACTTGCAGGCGTTGACGGAGAGTTTAGAAAGACTGCTGAGCAGGTCATGACATTAGTCAGAGATAACGCGAACTCTCTTGCAAGCGTCCTTGAACTTTTCCTCCTCGAAAGCGATACAACAGGTGTAGACAAAAGAATGATTAAGCACTTGGGACAAAATGAGCGGCAATGACTTCGAAGGATTCAAGAATTTAAGCCCAGAGACACAGGCTGACTTGCTTATTCAGCAAGCGACAGACCAATACAATCTTGCCCACCTTTATACAGGCTGGGCACCACTTTGGTAATTTTTTTTATAGATTTACCTTTTTATAGATTATTTTGTTTGTTTGATTAAAATTTACGTCACGGAAAATGTAGAACCAGCGTGTGCACAGATAAAGTGGAATGTGCATGGTTTTGGAGTTGATAGAATAGATGCAAATAGTCGAAGACCCGGCAAAAAGTTCATTCCTTCGTTTTTGTAATACTGTTGCACAGGTTCAATGTAATTAACTCAACTTTAAGTGTATATTTTTCATTACAAAATCGACATTTTATACGAGATATCTAAGATATTTGAAAAAAAAGCAAAATCAGCTAGAACTCAAGAAAATAGGTTCTACACATCCTACTCTAAAAAGCGACAACTTTACATGACAAATTTGATGCTTTACAATATCTTCACAGGCTCCACGATGACGACTCAATTTTTTGAGAATATGGGCAGGTACTGTGCGATGTCTATTACTAAAGATGAATTACTGCGATGGGCTCTCTCGAATGTTGAGCTTGGTTTTGACTCATCAGAGGAATCTTGCGATTTGCTGAAATAAGGAAGTGATATAATTTAAGTAATAACACTTTTTAAATGGTTAAATGTGTCATGACACATTTTATTTTACATGTCATATTTTAGTTTACATGACAAATTGTCAGACTCTGAAAAATCAAAATTTGTCAATAATCGTGGCAGTAAACTACATTTTAATCAAGGTACTCCTCTCAATTTTTTCAAAGGAGCCCACTCAATATTGTGAGGAACACGCCCGTAGAGTACCTAGATTAAAAAATGTAGTTTAGAACACATTTTAATACCATAAAACACATGTTTCATATAGACAAGTGAGGTCATAAGTATTCAAAAAAATCAAAATGAAAACACAAATAGAACATCTATAGTTGAATATAAATATCGAATTTTCCAAATTTCAAATATTTACAATAGCCGATCATTTTTACAATTTTTCAAAAATGCCAACGATTGTGATCATCGGCGGAGGTCCAAGAGGCGTTTCCGTTCTCGAGAGACTGATTGCGATATTATCATCGCGGAAGAAAGTCGAAGACGTCAAAATTGTTTTAGTTGATAGAATCCAACCTGGCGCTGGAGCAATTTGGAAGACGAAGCAGACAAGAGTTCTCTGCATGAACACACTTGCCAACGCTGTTACACTGTTTACTGAACCAGGATCTACAATTTCAGCGCCAATTTTGCCAGGACCGACATTATACGAGTGGATAAAGGCCACACAGTACCACACATATCCTGACGATCAACACATCCTTGATCGCTTTTCAGAAGAATTGAAATCGATTCGTCCGGAATCACATCCTTCGAGAGCGCTTTATGGAGAGTACATTCAGTGGTTTTACAAAAGGACAAAGGCAAAAATTCCATCGTACGTGAAATTCGAAGAAAAAATCGCAGTTGTTCAAAAAATCGAGCGAAAGGAAGCGTTTGACGTTCTCTATCTCAGCGACGGAACAACGATAAACTCCGATGCGACAGTAATCGCAAGCGGTTGGGAACGCCCTGCATACACCCGCGAAGAAGCACAGTTATCTGAACAAATCGAGAAGTTTAACAAAGACAAACCAGAGAGCGAACATCTCCACTGGATAGAACCAGACAATCCGATTGAGCAGAATGATTCTATCATTCCTGCAGGCGAAGCAGTGATAACAAGAGGTTTGGGAATGGGATTCTTCGATTTCGTCAGTTTGGTAACGATTGGAAGAGGCGGAGAGTTCATCGGCGATCAAACAAGCGTTGATTTAGTTTACAAGCCATCAGGAAAGGAGCCAAAGCTTTTCGTCGCTTCAGGCAGAGGATATCCATATCTTCCGAAGTCTCTCTACGAATCTCTTCCACCCGACAGTCCATTAGTCAGGTTAAACAAAGTCATCAAGGAGATAAACGAGGAATACCCGATAGAGAGCGATGGATGGTCGAAGAAACTCGTTGACTTCGGAAAGCAAGTCTTCCCAGCGATCATCCGCGATGCCTATGATGCGTTCTACACAACATTGTGGACGTTCTATCCAGAGAAAGTCCACAAACCAATCGAAGAGATCAGAGAAATCATCGACAAACAGGATGCATATGCACTGTATGAAGGAGTCACAGAACAGTTAAAGACTGTTGCTGATGAACATTCTGATCTAGCTCGCTACAACTTGAACAAGTGCTCTTCTATTCAAGAACTCACTGATCAGATCTACGGATTTCTCGAAAAGGATCTCACTGAGAGCCACTTAGCATACACGAGCCCTCAGAAGTCATTCCTTTGGGCAATTTCGTGCTGCAGAAAACCAGCATCGATTTTGGGAGTTGGCAGATATTCACAGGAATCCCGCAAAGCAATATATTCGCGCCTTATGAATTTCGGCCAAATGGTTGGCTCTGGCCCTCCAGCATTCAGAACAGCCCAACTTCGTGCCCTCATCAAAGCAGGAATCGTTAAGTTCTTAGGAGGCCGTCCATCTCTCGAAATCAAGGAAAATGGCTTCGTTGCAAAGAGCGAGAATTCAGGTAACAGCGAAATTGTTTCTCGTTATTTAGTCGACGCATGGATGCACCGAACAGATGCAAGACTCGCAAGGCCTGGACTCACGAAAGAATTAGTAGAACAGGGAATAGGAAGGCCGTTCCCAGTCAGATTCGAGAGCGGAGAGATTGTTGGCTCTGCATCTCTCGAAGTCGATCCAATCACAAGGAGACTTGTTGGAAAGGACAGAAACATCGATCCAAGGGTCCATCTCATCGGTATTCCAACATGGTCACAGATGCCGGACACAACAATCTCTCCGATGCCTGAAACGAATCCTCTCATGCTCCAGGAAACAGACAAAGCTGCTGTCAGCGCCGCATCCATCATCGGTGCTTGGTAATTAAAATCATTTCTATCTTTTTTTCTCTATTTGTTTAGAGTATCTATGACCAACTAAAAATATGACTATCTGAATATCTAATGCACGGTTTCTGTTGTATTATTATTTTGATATATAAATGAAAGTCTGTTGATGGAACCTAAAGAAGAGTAAATCATGTGAATTTAAGATGTGTAGAACAATTAAACATGAAAAACAAATCAAACATATCTTATTCATTTGCTTTCGACATATTTCTTTTCCTCTTCATCAGAAGGATTGAATATCTCAGCAAAGTTCTCGAATATGCCTGAATCTTGCTTTTCTTCAATATTGATCGAAAGAATCCTACTATTTTCTGATTTTGCGACTAATTTCACCCAGCTTTTGCTCGGGTACTTTTCGGATGAGAGGCCATTGAAAGTTGAGCGCTTGTCGATGCCAGGGACCGGATGTACAGGTTTGTACTTCGTTATGAGCTTATTTTTCGTTAAGCTGAGAATGATTCGAACGTAGTCACTGCATTTCTTCTGCATCTCTTGCCACAGCTCTTTTTCGGTATCGAGAATATAATTTTAAATCTCTTGGACAGCAAGCGGCCTTTTCGACTTGCTTATGATTTGAAGGGCCTTCAGCCTCAGCCGCGAGCTCAGGTTCGTGATATCTTTAGCGAAATCTTGCATTTTTGAATCTATAGAAATTTGAAACAATTTTTTTGGATTATTTCTATTTCACCTCAATAAACATAATTAAATTTAGAAAAATTTTCATAGAATTATTTTAAGACAAAAATTTGTGGTTTTATGGATATACCTAATATGGGGATATCAAAAATTCAGTTTTTATAACCTCTATTTTGATTTTAAATGAAACCTTTTCTATAGACTCTGTTGACTCCAAATATCATAGCCATCAAAAATTTTAATCGCAGTTTTCACTATTTTGCATGTCGAAAAAAGTGGAGCCAGTATACAGAGTTTGATTTGTCAGGGTAATCCAAAATTTGTCTAACCCTGAAAAAATCTCACTCTGAGAATATCCATAATCATAACTTCCCTAATATATAAACTGATGTGCAAAAGGGAGTACACCTGAAAATTGAGAGAACCCATTGAATTTTTCTGTGAGATTCTCTCAAATTATTTGGTCATTTCTGTACTCCCTTTCGCACATTTTAATTTTTAGCCTCGTGTGTTGGAAGGAAAAATCGCGAACAATATGAGCAATCACCGGAAACCCAGGACCCATATGTCGGTACACGAAATAAGAAAAAATATATAAAATTCATGGAATATCTGATTTGATCTCCCATGAACTAGGCCAAGAAACATTAAATCTTTTGTATAACATGACAGCAGACAACAAAAATGCATAAAACTTTATAACTATATATACTTGCATTGCATTCAAGTGAATTTCGAAATTACTCAACCTTTGGATGATTTTCCAAAGAATGCGGCTTAAAGAATCCATATTTCATTTGGTTTCATGTGGTACTCACTATAAAGATGTAGATCACTGATCAATTACTCTAAAGTTAAGTTTGTATTGGGGTTTCATGAACTATAATGTATCTTATTAGTCCTATCTATTGATGCACATCATGCGTAATATCTCAGCGAGCATGATAAAGACTTCCAAATGGTAATAATTTTGAAAATTATTGGAAATAATAAAAATGTGGTACAAATGGCATGGACCTTTGCCAAATTGTTCGCTTCAAGATCTGTAGTGACAGCATGGTCTGAAGCTTTAAACATTTTGTTGGAGTTAATTTTATTTTTTTCATAGCTTTCTCTAAGACAATATATATTCGATGCGATATCGAGCATGATATTTTAGAGATAAACCGAAAGGATTAAAGCAATTAAAAAGATTATTTTGGGTCGAGATAATATATTCAACAGCCAATGGCCAAAATATAGGTCATGTATGCAATTTTGTTTATGGTTATTTCTAATCATTGCTATTTAAAGTCAAATTTTTGGTATTTTAAAATCGATCGAGCAAATAATCTTTATAGAACTTCTTGTAATGAAGCGCAGTGCTTTACATTGAATATTTGTGTATATCTAATGGCGTAATGAAGTACAATTATTAAAACTTTGCGAGAGAATCAAAACTCTCCATTAGTAATTGTAAACATCTCAAAAAATTGTGATGGTACTCCTATTTTTTCTTTTTCTCTATAGATTCTGATTCAGAATCGTTCGGCCTATCTATGCATATGCTTAAATTGATCTGTTCTTTGCTATTGGTCATTATATTCAAGCAAGAAAAAATTTTGATACCCAAATTGTGTAAAAAATGACGGATGTCAAAATTGTGATATATGAGTGACTTATAATCGAAATAGAAACTTCAAACCATAGCTATAATGCTTAAATTTGATAGGGTTTATAATGATGTTATTGTAACATTTCAACTCATTCTTTATCTTTCTGTGCTAAACACACAATTGCACACCCTATAAATCATATCTTCATATTCACTATAAAAGTAATTCTTAGTTAAATAAGAAAATCTATTCTTCTGTATAACTGTATCGCAATACAGAATAAACTTAACATCATATGGCAAAGTTATATATTCAGGATCTTTATCAGTATTTTTAAATTTAGCATTTGTATCAAACAACTTCTGTAATCTCTCTGGAAAAGAATACTGATATTTATAACTTGACATTTATTTGATAAAAAATATTTATTATTTTTTAATTATTTTTTGGAATTTATATTTTTAATTATTTTTGAAGACATAAAAAGCATTTTTTTTTTTTTTTAAAAAAAATTAGCTCGTTTGTGCCCAGAGTTTAACATTTTGTTAAACTAAACTAACTTATCTTATTAAAATGTCAGATACAATTAATATCCAATCACTTAGAGATGAAATCAAGCAAGAAGTTCTAAAGGAATTATCAAATGATAAATCAAAGAAGATTAAACAAGATAAACCTAAAAGAAGGTGTACCGAAAAGCAATTGGCTGCGTTGGCTGCTAGCAGACAAAAGAATCCAAGACTTCAAAAGAAATCTAAAGAAGAAGATACCGAAATTGGTTATGATATTTAATTAATAAATATATTATTATTTTTGTATATAACTATGATGGAAGTTATAAGGAAGTAAATTTCAAAACATTTAGATAACTTTTGTCGTAAGGTAAAATTGCAGGGTTTTGTAAAGTTAGGACATATAAAAGTGACGCTTAGACACTTCTAACATGTAAGGGACACATATTCAATGCAAACGATTGAAAAGTGGACACGCCTTTCAATTAAGTTTTATAAGGTTCTTGTAAACAATAAAGTTTTTAAGAAAAGGAAGGAAAGGAAAAGGGGAGGATGAGAAGAAGAAAAAAGAAGGAGATAGACATCTTTGAAATCTTGGCGAACTTTGATTGCTTTTGAACTGCCTGAGGCGATGATGACGCCGCCAGCGCCGAAGGCCCGATTTTTTTTTGATATTTTGAGTGTTAACAAAACCCAAAATGTGTCACTTTTCCAATGCTTAAAAAATTTCAAATTTGATAAAATCAAAATTTCTCTAATAATCTAATGTATTATAGTTTTATTCTGTATGGCGGTGTTTCCTTCTCTTCTTTTTACCTTCTTCGGCTTCATTTCCTTCTTCAGCTGGCTTTTCTTCAACAACTTCAGCTGGTTTCTCTTCCTCCTTTGGCTCTTCACTCCTATGTTTCCTTCTCTTCTTCTTTCCTTCCTCTTCCTTTGGTTCCTCTTTGACCTCTTCCTTATTTTCTTGCTGTTCTTCGGAGTGATGGTGCTTGCGGTGTCTTCGCTTCTTTTCTTCTCCGGCAGGCTTCTCTGCAACATTCTGCTCCTTTCCTGTACCATCAGCGAAGAAGTCTGTTTCCTTATCAGCTTCAGTCAATGGCTTGGATCTGACCTCAATGTCAGCGACTGCGCCAGCATTGGCCGGATCTGTAGCTTCGAGCTTGCGTGCCTTCTTGACTGCTTCAACCATCGCATCGAAGTTTGGCTGTGGCTTCTTTCCTGTGTTAACCTTCTCAGCACGGACTTCGAGCATATCCTTCATTAACCTACCGAGGTGGCCGCCTCTGAGGTCATCACCGAAAGCATCGATTCTTGCAGCAATGGAAATCTTGTTAGCGAGCGATCTTGCAGCACGACCCTTTGTCTTTGCATCAGTAGCGCCAACAAGAGAAGCATTGAAGATGATACCATACTTTGGTGTTGGTTTGCGCTTCTTGAGAGCGTTGAAGAGAGCCTTTTCTGCACCTAAAAGCTGAACTGTTGAAGCAGCGGCCTTGGAAAGGTTTGTGAGGGAACCAGCCTTTGAAATAAGCTGGGCACCAATGCGATCACTGACGAGCTCAGTAAGGTTTGGAGCGATGTTGTGCATTCTCTCGTGGAGATAATTCTGTAATGTGTTGCGGTAGTTAGCAAGACCAGAAACACGCTCAGCCATTGACAAGATTGTCGTGAGATCCTTTTCACCAACTTCGCGGCCGATTGAGTTAACAGAAGCAAGTTGGATCTTTTCGACCAAGGCGTCGTCTTTTAATAAGTCCTTGAGGGCATCATTGTTGATGTTGGCCTTATCACCAACAACTTGAACAGCAGCGGCGTATGTTGCGTGATCTTCGATGAGATTGCTGAGTTCTGGGAAGTAGACGGAGTACCACTCACGGAGGCGCATGGCGAATGTGTTAAGATCCTTGTCCAATGTTTCAAGGAGAACACTTGAAGAAATAATCATGTTATCATCACCATGTTGGTTGAATTTGACTTTGGCGCGTGAATAACCGTGTGAAAGACCGAGCTGAGCAAGGTTGACATCTTCTGTCTTGATGTTATCCATGTATTTTGTGAAATGAAGGCGAATACCACGAAGAATTTCACGAACATTTTCGTTTGAGATGCAAGAATATCCCAATTCAGTAGAGATTGTACCAGCAAGAGTTCTCTCGGAGATACCAAGTGTGACTCCTGAGTACTTTTCGCTAATATTTGGAACATTTGTCACTAAGAAAGTGCGATAGAAATCAGAGAGTGAGCCTTCTGTGATGAGTGTCTGAGTATCAAGAGCGACCTCTGTAGATGGGAATGGTTGAAATGCTTCAAGTTTGACGAGTTTGGCGAAAAGATCGAAGTTAATGAATTGCTTTTGATACTGTGGGTTGGCAACGACAACTTCGTTCAATCCCTTGCAGTCGAAAATGGAAAGACCGATCGCATTTTCGAAAACAACGAAGAATCTCGGCATTGATTTTTTTATCGTCCAGGTCCAATTCAGGCCACAATCATGATTTTGAATTTACCAAAAATCTTTATGACATTTACATGGCAACAGTGCGTTTTCGATAATTCACTCATTAAAACCACCCTAATTCACTCATTCATATGATTTTTGTATAATGAAGACATTGTACGGACTCATATAGTCAGCATAATCATTTGTCGTATCAAGTATGTTTAGAATCTTATATTATTAAAAATAAAGTTAGATTTCATCAAATGAACCGCCAACTTCTTGCTTCATAACACCATCAAGGTCAAAGGATGTTGACTTGCTATTGACCCACTCCATAATAGAAAGATAGTTCTGAGGACCAACATAAGTTTCGCCGTGTGTCATATTGGAGTCTGGGTAATAGATAAGGGATGGAATTCCGATATCCAAATCCTTCTGGAAGGATGGTGTAGCAAGCGTGATGTCCCAGGAGGCCCATTTGACTTTGCCTCCATTTCTTCTGATTGTGTGTGCAGCATCAAAAACTGCAGACTTCATTTGCTTGCACTTGACGCAGAACCTTGAGTTGAAGAATGTGAAAAATGGTCCTTCCTGAAGAAGTTTTTCGAATGCAAATTCGTTAACTGGGCGGAGATCATCGAACAAAGCGTCTGGTGTAGATACAACCTTATACTCTACCTGCTCATCCTGGAATTTCTTGTATGTTTCCTCTGTGAGCGGTCCCTTTTCAGCGACATATTTGATAAATGTGTAATTTGCGGAAAGATAGAGTGTTGTTGGATATTCAGTGACACCAAAGAGCTTAGCAAAGGCTGGATTCTTTGCAACATCAAGGTAGTATAAGTTGATATAGCGGTCTTCGTTGCTGATTTTACCAAGTGCCATGTAAACAGCATCAACAGCAGCATCGTTTGTAGAGTCGATAATGCTGACAACAGACTTGAGAGGAACGCCATCAAAGCTGAAGAGATGCTGTGGCTCAAGTGGCTTGAAGCTTGGAACTGTGCAGTGCTGAACCCAAATGAACATCTCATCCTGATCTGCCTCTTTGGTGTACGTGAATGTTTGGGCATCTTCGTATCTAAGGAACATAATTGATGGCCAACGAGTACCAAAAGCCTGAGCGGCCTTTTCACTCTTAATGTTAACATATGTGTAATAAGAACCAAGGTCGTTGAGTGTCTTATAAGCAGCTCTGCCGAATTGTGTATCCGAATCGCAAAATAGAACGATGCAGTGCGGTCTATCTTCTGTGGCCTCAGCAATGGCAGCCACGATCTGTTCCTTTGTTGCGTTCTCCTTAAAATCTAGCTCAATAATTGTGTTCTTTGTGTAATTGGCTATGAACCTTTCGATGCTATTCCTAGAATACATGCCAAGGTGTTGACCAGTCTTTGTTCCAAACGTGAAATGCATGAGTGTTGGATTGCCTGGGACACTGTATGTTCTGGCAACATCTGCGCCATTGGCAGCTGGGACAACAAAGAAGTCGGCTTTCTTCTCGTACTTCTTAGCTATCGAAGCATAATGGAGAAATGCGGAATCAGATAGTCTTATGTGGTCTGCATGGAATAGAACAAATGAATTTTTCGATTTCTTGATTGTATCTCTCATTGTTCTATCATCAATTACCTTGATGAACTCAGTATCAATCTCATTTCTCAATATTTGCTGGGAAATGACGAAAGATGTGAAACTGAAAAGCATAAATGAAGAGTTAACCGCAATTTTCAATTGACTTCACAAATTACCTGAAAAATTAATTCCTGGCAATAGACATTCCAGAAGCACTGATGTAGTGATGCAAATCTGGGGGATATTTTGGAATTTTCCTGATTTTCATTTTTGCAATCTTTCAGGCAAAGTAGGATGTCAAAAACATTTTGCGCTCAGGACAGATGGAGTCACAACTCCCATTGTCATTCGAACTGTCTTATGTCCATAATGTTTTGTTATTTCCATCAGGAAATTGATTGTCATAACCGAGATATAAATAAATATAAATATATTATGCTTCGATAAAAGAAAAAATGTGTTAAAAATATGATTACAAACAGAAACCCATTACAAATCATTAATTGGCTTCTGTTATGAATCTCTTTGATGATTATAACAAATCCATCTCACTATTATAGCGTTCTCTCGCTTGCTAGAGTTCCGGTAGAAAAAATCAAAAAATAGAAAAGAAAAAACACGTTACACGCAGGAGTCAAACTGCATTCCTTTGCTCATAAATCAAACATATAAACCGATCTGCTGCCTCAAGTTCACACAAAATTTGCTCATTGGTAACATTGCATATCAATTTTTAGACTTTACATGACAAATATCATATAATAATTGTCACAAATTGTGACTTTCGTTATTTTACATGTCAAAATTCGATGAAATCTCATGGAGGCATCGAGATCCTCAACTTAAATAGACAAGCAAATGCTATAAACATACTCAGCACCCCCTGAAAAGCACCAATTTCTTATTAAAATAAATGGAAATATTAAATATGTTAAATAGAGTCGTATACTTCGAACGATTCCAGCATTTGACTGTCGTTTAAACTTTGTACCTTAAGGTCACAAATAAGTGGCATCACTTATATTTATGATAAATTTTCGAATTTTGTGCCTAAAAATAACAACAACAACAAAAAATACCAAGTCACTTTTCTCTTATATTTTTGACCAAATTAATGTAAAGTGTCAAAAATAAATGAGTGGAATTCAAATCCCAACAATTACAATAAATCAATTTAAGGAGAAGATCCCGGAAATAAAGCAGATGCAGTTCCACTCGCCACACATCGGTAATTTGCCTCCAAATGTTCCAATATCGATTCCTGTGATTAATCCACCTCAATTTCCGCAGAAAATGAACGTCAACGTGAGCCAAAACGATCAAATGAACAGCGAATTTCCAAAGCATTGCGAAATTAAAGCAAATAAAAATATTAATATCAATGAAAATATTCAAAAATCAATCGATTCCGCTTCAGAACATACTGAAATTTCAATAGAAAACGGAAAATATCTTGAAAGTTTAATAATAAACAAAAATTTAATATTATCGGGTAAAAACTGTGAAATTGTATCAAATGGAGCATCAAATACGCTTACACTGAAAGCAGATATTACAAATATCAATAATTTCATTTTTATTCAAGAGAATTCACAATCAAGTAGTACAATTGTTGTAGAACAAGGGGACATTTTGTTTGAATCCTGCAAATTCGTGTCAAAATTGATGCCCGCGGTAACAGTGAAAGGAAACTCAAAAGTATTTTTTGTCAATTGCGAATTTATTTGCAGTGAAGGCATTTGTCTTTTAATGTCAAGCGAATCTTTCTGTTCACTCAAAAATTGTCAATTTTTGGATTCATCAAATGGAATTTCGTTAAAAGGGAATGCAACAGTTCAAATTCAAAAATCTGAGTTTTGCAATATCAAGAACATTGCTGTTTTAGCGAGCAATAGTTCTCAGTATCGCATAGAAGAAACATCGTTTAAGAATTGCAAAGTTTCTGCAATTGATAATAAATCAAATTCAAAACTTCTTAAAATCGAAAAATGTTCAATAAATAGCTGCGAATCTGGAATAAGAATATTTATGGGAAACATAAACCTTAATAATAATATATTTTCAGAAAATTCTAAATATTCTTTGCTTATTCAAGGTCAAGCATCAACGGTAACGACACAATCAAATACATTTGGCCCTATTTCTGGTGAAGCAAATGTTGTTATATGTGAAAATGCGAATTTTATATCCAAATCTGATAATTTCTCCGGAAAAATGAAATGTGCAGTCGCTGGCTTCACACACTCTTCTACCAATCTCAGTTCTTCTTGCTTTGAGAATATTCAAGGTGATGCAATAATGATTTCTCAAAATTCATCACTTAATCTTTCAAATTCGAAGTTTAACGAAATTTCATCAAATGCCGTAATTTTCCATGGTGACAATTTGGTCGTTAGCGAAACAAATATCACGAATGTCAAAGGCCATGGCATATATGCGAATAACCGCGGAAGAGGAAGTTTAACAAAAGTCTCAATTTCAAATTGTTCTGAAACTGCTTTGTATATCAATGAAAATTCCAATAAGATAATTATTGATAACTGCAACATAAGCAACTCAACAACTGGCATTTATGCATTGTCAGCAACAATTGCAATTGCAAATACGCAGCTTATCAAAAACAAAATTGCAATTGATTCGAGGAAATCTGTATTTTCAATGATGAAGCTTAAATTTGAAGACAATGAAACAGGAGCAATGTTGATGAATACGCAATGCGACACCAATGGCAATGAGTTCATTAAAACAACGACTTCAGCAATTGCTTCAAACTCAGGAAAACTTACGATTTTTGCTTCTCAGTTTTCCGAATCCGCTTTGCACGATGTTGTTTGTTTCAATGGCGTCACAGGAAACATTAAGAACACAACCTTCAATAACTGCAAAGGCGAATCAATTGTTGCAATTAACTCCAATACAAAAATTAACATAACAAGTTCAACGTTTAATGAATGTTTTACTTCGTTACTCGCTGATGACTACTCTCAAATTCACTTTACTCAAAACAAGATTAATAAAGGTGATATACAAATTGATGTTGGACACGGCGCAGCAATCAGTGGATCAGAGAATGATTTACAATCTTCTCAAGGATCTGCGGCTGTATTTGTCCATGATAAAAGCGAGTTAAAGCTGTCAAAGTTGAATGTCAAAGATTGCAAAGAATCTGGATTAATATTATCTTCAGCATCTGCAGAATTAACTCAATCTTCGATATCTAACTGTGCAGAATGCGGTGTTTATGTTGCTGGAGAAGCAAACGGATTACTTTCTAGTTCAGTCATCGAGAATAATATAAAGTGCGGAATTTATGTTGAAAGCGGAAATTATCAGATCAATGGAAATAAGATCATTAACAATCAATGCATTGGTATCAAAGTAGATGATTCTGCCATTGCTGATGTTAAAGATAATGAATTTTCTAACAACAAGCTTATTGATATTGATCGAAATTAAAACATTTGTATTTAAGGTTACTGTCAAAATCATTTTTTAATTTGTTGCAAATCAATTCAGAACGCTTTAATGATTTCACTACGATCTGATCGTCACAAAAGAACTCTGATGTGGTCTATAATTCATATCGTCATCAGTTTATTGATGGAAACGGATTGACACTCATAACTTATGTTGCTCAATATAATATTGAAAATAAGTTAAGAAAATTGCTAAAATTAATCTCAAAAATCGATTAGATACGGTTTTTCAACGCCTAAGAAATGTAGTTATTTCATTATATGCGAAAATATGATACTTTTCACGATATAATTCCATTCGCTCTTATTATAATAGATTGGACTTTCCACTTTTATAAGGTAGTTTGCATTCACTATCAATATTAATATTTGAGTAATATCAAGTTTTTTTTTTGATAAACTTGATTACAAACTGAAAATATTGTTCATGAAGCATTCGGCAAAGTTTGGAGTATTAAAAAAGTTTGAATGTGTATTATATCGATGTTTGGAGGTCTATAGACATGTTTTCCTGAGAAATCTATGAGAGATTTTATGAGATGCAATAATGAATGGTGTATAACCAAAACTATCACTTTTGTCAAGCAATGTTTAAGTCATTTTCAGCGCCAGTCAAAAGAACTGCTGTCAAACTCAGCGAGCTCCCGACATGGTTTGAGGACGGACAAAAAGCGAAAATTCCACACTGCACGCCGAAATACGAAGTAAATTCTGAAATCAATAACAAAATCTCGTTTTGGATGGGTGGAGACAGCACAAATCTCGAATGCGATGCAATTGTCAACGCTGCGAACTCTTATTTAGCTGCTGGAGGCGGTATTTGCGGCGCAATTTTCCACGCAGCCGGACCAGGCCTCCAGGAGGCTTGCGACGAGCAGGGCTACACAGAGACTGGATCTGCGAAGATAACGCCAGGCTTCAGACTCCCGGCCAAGTACATTATTCACGCGGTCGGACCAATCGGAGAACATAAGAAGCAACTCGAGTCCGCGTACAACTCCACCCTCGGATTTATGGACAACGACAAAGTTAAGAGCATCGCCTTCTGCTGCATCTCGACAGGAATCTACGGATACCCGATTGAAAAGGCGACACACGTCGCACTCGAAACAGTCCGCAAATGGCTCGAAATCCCCGAAAACATCAGCAAAACAGACCGCCTCGTCTTCGTCGTCTTCATGAAGCGCGATCAGCAGGTTTACTCTCAGCTCGCGCACTTGTACTTCCCTGTCGAAGGCGCGAAGTATGACACAAAGGAGGAGGAAGAAAATTATGAAGAAGAACAGAAGGAAGAAGAAGAGCAAAAGGAAGAAGAAGAAAAGAAGAAAGAGGAAGAAAATTAAGTGACCTGTCTGAAGCATATCTCAATATCCAAAAATATTTGCTTTAAATCTATAAAAACAAGAGATGATAGAATGTTATATAGTTATTCTCTTCCTACACAATAAACATTCTTTTTAAAAGTGTTTGCATGAATATGAACGTCCATGATATATATAGAAATTCCTCTACAGCAGAGGATCGTCGAACCGCTTTCCAAAGCTGTAGTAACATTCTTTTCACATGAAAAAATAGTAAATTTTTAATTTTGACATGTAAAATAGCAAAAATTCAATTTTGACAAGTAAAGTGGAAAAAATATCAAAATTTTTCAAAAAATAGAAATGAGACGTTAATTTTAGTTCAGCTATGATAATGAGGGTAAGTTTTCCAATTATATTTATTTAGCTTTTACTTAAATATTCAATTTCTATATTCTTATTTTTAAATCTATGTTTCATTTCTATTCTTTCAATTTCTTCATTCTTTACCTTTAATCCTGAATTAATAAAATTAATTATTGAGTTGTATTTTAATACCCGCCTCATGTATTTATTTAACCAATTCAACAAATCTGAATCTTTAACACAAACAAGTTTTGATTTCTTTATTGCTTCCTTAAAGCTTTCAATCGTTATATCAAATTTTGAACTCGTTGAACAAATAACAACTAATTCAAAAAATTGGTCTTTGTCCATATTCCTTCATGCCAATATAACAAGTGTAACGTTTATAATGGTTTGGTAAAAGAAAGATAACTCATATTAATAAATAAAACAGAGTTTTTACAAATGATTTTATCTTACAATACAAAACTAAGCTTTTCCATATTTTCTTGGTTGCTGTGACTGCTGAGGTTGGTTGGTTACAACTTTTTGTTGGCTAGGAGGAGTTTTTGAATTCTTCGTCCGATCCTTCTTTGCCGCTGGCTTAACCGGTTTTGGTGCATTAATTTTCTGTTTAATTTGGGCAGCATCTGCTTCATCAATATATGTCATTCCAACAAGGGAACGCAAAACATCGTCAGGAGATTCATCAGGTAATACATCTTCCTTTGTAGAAGCAAGCTTTGTTTTAGTTTTACCATTAATCTTTTGGAGGAGTCGGACGTTATTGGCAAGTGCAAATATTTGAGCTTCTGTCCTTGGAATGCCATCAATCTGCTTGGATACTGATGTTGGCTGATCTGGATCTCTAAGATGCCTCAGGTATGCGCCTGCTGGTGGTTGAGTCTTTCCTTTGGCAGATTTTGCAACACGAGGAGAAACTGTAGTCTCTAAAGCCAGATGTATCTCAGATGGTCTCTTTGGAGCGTCAAATTGTTCTTCGGATGGAATCCATCCAATTTCTGCAACAACTTCATCAAGAGATTTTGGTGGCTGGGATTTGACTTCATATTGTTCGTTCACACTCTTTTCTTTAAGAATTTCGTCGCATAGTTTCTTTGGTAAAGCCGGCGGATCGATAGCATACATCGCTTTGTGCTTTGGTGATGATTCTATGAGCGCTGTTTCTAGAGCTTTCTGTGTTTTCGGTAATGTTAATGCAACCCATATAAGAGAAGCATCACTCATTATTGATTGAGGAAGGTGGCCATGAGGGGTCTCGTTTTGACGAGCATTTTTGATAACTCTGATCACATTAGCTGATGGTACTGGTTGCCCATAAGCAGCAGCGAGAATTGCACAGTTGGGACTAGAAATAATGGTTCTAAAATTCGACCAATCCATTGAAGCCTTGTGATGAGAAATGCATATGGTACGTTCCAAAAGGTACCTTGATTCCTCATTAAGTTTAAGTCTTAAAGAATCGTATAAGTATAATAAATAATGAGCCCTTTGACGCGCTATTCGCATTTGTGCTAGTGACAAGGGCCTTATTCTCCAATCTTGCATCGCATTAATTTCGCTTTCTGTAAGAATTTGTGTTAACTTTTCAGCATCACAAACTTTATTGTGAGGAAAATCTGGAGGTGGAACAACTCTACGTTCTGCATCGGGAATCCAACCTTCTTGAAGCCGTCTCCTAAAATCTTGGGTTAAGTCTTCTAGCGAAGAAGATAATTTAAGATGATGAGCCGCTGTTATAACATCAAAAGTATTGTAAATATCAGCAAGGCCGGCTTGATGTAAAAGCCTGCAACAATGTGCACAATTTCCAAAAACTTTAGTAATGTCACGAGCCGCAAATACTGGGGCAAGAGATGTTACAGCCGTTGGTAATTCGAGAACATCAATAAGATATTCACATTCACGTGTTGATATACAAAGTGCGCAAATAACGTTTGGATAATAATGATCGATAACCGATACGCCGATGGCTTTGTCTTGTGATGATATTATATTTGCAATAAGGTTTTGAATTTGTTCTTGTGTGTCAATTAAAGAAAATTGGACAGAGTGAATTTGAGGATATTTTAATAGATCAACCGTAGAATTAACTGGTGGAATAACTGGATCTAATTTAATTTGCTGATTTACGACCTGCTGCTGAGGTAATTTCGGATCAAACGAAGTATAAAATGAAACTAATGAGGTTGGTACATAAGGCGCTTGAGTGTTTTTCAACAATTCGTCAATTTCTGGGATTGGAAAAACTCCACCGTATGTTGTTACATCTCCAACTAAATGTTTAAATGTGTGGTAAAATGATGTAAGATCTGGTGCTGACGGAGAGAGAAAAAGCGATTCGAGCTTCTGTATACTGTCAAATGCCGCATGAACTTCTTCCATGAATGGAGAAGAGACAATAGGCACAGTGACAATTACTTCTTCATTCATTTGTGTGACCGTTTATCAAATTCATTTTTACGTGTCATGTCTGACATGTAACTTTTATATTCATTTCCCAAAATTTTCCTAATGGCGTGGGCAGTTTGCGTAGCATCATGAGCTGCAGAACTACAAATTATCTGCAATCTATCACAGATCTTAATTATTGCCTTTTATTGTGTTTCATTCAAGAATCGATCAAAAACAAGATAAAAAGATGGCCAGCTAATGCATATTACAACCATAATTATGCAAAATATTTCCCAATAATGATAGTAGTATATAATCGATAATTGTTGGTGTTTGATTTTGAGCGGCGTACATGTTTTTAATGTCGATAAAAAATCGAATTTATAAAATCTTCCCCATTCATTTAATTTCTTTTCCGCCTTCTCAAATTCAATTTTCTTTATATCATATTCTCTTTTGTCTCTTCGTAAAACTATCAATTTCATAAGGGTCTAAAGTATAAGGAGAATCACGAACACTCCAACAATCATTTTATTCATAAGCTTTTTGAGGTTTTGTAATCTTTTGTACTTCCTTTTCAAATGTTAGTTTTGCATTATCTACTGTATCAGGTAAATTAGTTAGTAAAGAGAAATTCGCAATATGACAGCTTCGCCGTCATATTGCAAATTTCTAAAGTAATGCCTTTACACGACAAACTTATGATAAAACAACTTTATATGTCAATCATAAATTGAATGACGTCAAAAATAAAATTGCCAGACTTTTAAAATGTCAAGCTCTTAAAAAGAGCCCTCTCTCCTTATAAGGGGATTAAAATTTTCATAAATTTCAAAATCAGCGTTAATTTTTTTAAATTGAATGTTATAAACAAATTTAAAACTCCTGACTTTATAAAATCTAATCAGTTTTAAAATAATTTATTTTTTTTATTTCCTAAGTAAAGAATGAGTCAGTACATTTTTTATAAAACATTCCCCGAACGTTTACAGAAGTTATTCATGAATGATGTAAAGCTGAGAAATACAAATTATGGAAAAAGAGACAATGAACCAGAATATATAACATTGCCGTATGATGTAAAATTTATCGCTTATGGGTCAACAGTAATGAGAGGAATCAGATTTACATTTTATACTAAAAATTATTTCTACAGTGAATCAACAGAGGATATATATTACATTAACACATATATGAATAAAGTGACGATATTAGAACTTGATATTCACAATCAGTATCGTTTATTCAGAGACGATGGAGCCGGTCATTACATAAAACCATTTAATCTTTATTGTTCGTTTTATTCATGTTTACAAAGTTATATCGATGAATTCAATAAGTAATTCATGATTTATTTTTTCATAAATTTCAAAATCAGCGTTAATTTTTTATTTTAAATATATGATATAATTTATTTTGTCATGCGATTGTTGGTAGGTAGATAAAAATATTTTCGGGAAATATGTGAAAAATTAATTTTCAAAAATAATTTGGGTGGTTCGGCACTTCGTGCCTCAGGGCTTTAACCCGTTCACGGTGCATAGCGTCAAATAATGTGAAAATGTTTTATTAATAAACCCTATACCATGCGTAAATAGTCATGAATAATTATTCGAATAAATCCAGAAATCATGAACCATTTCGTCATCATTATAATCTTTGTCATCATTAAATTCATAATAAAAATCTTTATATGTTTCTTTAAATTCGGCGAAAGGAATAGGATGCTTTAAAATGAGATGGAACTCTGATGGTACTGTATAAGTTTTGCCTTTTAATACGAAAGTAAATCTTTCATATTCTACTTCAAAATATTTTTTTAAGATAATAAACATCTATGTCAATTCCCATTCGCTAAAGAAAGAGAAGAAATGCAAAAAGTAATTAAAAACAAAGACGAAGAGATTAAAGAAAGAATTCCTCGTTCAGTTCCGATGCATAAAAAACGAAATTATAAATATATGATATATACCGAAGACGTGGATGATTCAGAACTAATTAAATTAAATTTAGTAAGAAGGAATAACAGAACTTTTAGCGCTGTCGCAAAAATAAAGAATAGTGATAAATGCTGGTTCTTTAGAGAGAATTTACCAATATCAATGACTCCAAACGAAGACGTCAAAGATATTGTTCGTAAATCATTTGCAGGTGCTGATTACAAAATAAAGGGTACAACTATATTAATTCACAAAAATCATTTACCTCTATTACATCAAAAAATTTCTTTATACTTCGATACGTTCAGAGATGAGAAATAAAAACACATTTTATTTTTGTATAAATGCTTCAAGAACTATATCAAAACTCTCGTTGGAAGACATTTAATAAATTTTATCCGATAGCTGC